>JALRMH010000140.1:0-11136 GCA_026119935.1 Endothia cerciana
CGGCGGCGCTGGGCAGCCTGTACGCGTCGCTGTTCAAGGACGGCGACGGCTTCCGGACCACGGACACGCACGTCTCCGTCGAGGCGGACATCAGCGGCGTAAATAAGTAATTAATCAATACTTATAAATAAGCTTTAAAGCTTACTTTAATATATAATAAAGTAAACTAATATCAGAGAGTCTGTAAGGAAAGTTGTTAAAGCCTCTTTACTGCTTGCTAAAACTTAATACTATTTAAAATCAATCTACTGAAACGAGTCTACTATAGTGGATTTTGTTTAGCTATCTATCGCGCCTACAGCGCTGTGTCACAGTGCCTAAGGCCGATTTCCTATACCCCCTGATTCAACAGTATGTTATAAGGTTTAGCACTGCAGTTCTTTGTTCCTTGATTGCTCTACAGTTTATTCCTGACTCTGTCTGCAAATCAAGGAGACGCAAGCTCAACCTGTCACCATGGCTCCTAGCAAGGAACATATTGCACAAGTCTTTGCGCATGTTGGAGTTGGCGATTATGACACCTTTTTCAATCACTATGTCTCACCTAACGTCGGTAAGCACAAGAGCTCACAGTATCTCATTATGCTTGAACATAAGCGCTAGTAATGAACACTAATCCTCGACGGCACAGCCTGGACCGTGCAATCCAAAACTATCCTGGGCGGAACCTATACCAGCCGCGACGAATTCCGCGCAAAGACTTTCGGTCGACTTGGCAGGATAATGGACCCGAATCACCCAGTTCATCCCAGGGTCCACAACATTGTTGGCGGCGGCCCGGATGAAGAATGGGCATTCGTTGAAATGACTAACGAGAGCAAGACCAAGACCGGTATTGAGTACAATAACACCTTTGCTTGGGCAACGAAATGGGACTCCGAGGGCAAGATTGTGCAGGTGCGAGCTTATCTCGATACCGCCCTCGTGAGGGATGCCGTGGAGCCAACCGAAAAGGCCCTTGGTGTCGTCTGGACAGAGTGAATTCGTTCACAAGTCGCTTTATTCTTGGATGAGAGTTTTGACCTCAGCATCCATGGATAAAATACTATGTAGCAAGGTTCTAGAAAATCAAAAGCGATTTTTTCTTCAGTATCATGAACACAGGAGAAGCAATCTGCCCAAGCGGAAGGTGTGTGCACTTTGAACAAGTCTCTCCCCAACTCAATAGTACTTTGATAAATATCAGCATTGTTAATATAGATCTAGCTCAATCAGCCCTTCGCTGCTTATAAAGCCAATCCTGACATTTACGTATGCTGACATAGCGCTCCATTTGGCAAAATGCATAGCGGTACAATGCTTTATACATTCAAAGTCCGAAATTTGCTGTTGACTAACTGCTCATTTTCTCAGGATGACGTCTTTGAGGCATACGACTTTTAGAAGGTGCTGTGATTACACAGAATCCTTAGCTGTAGTTGGGTTTGGAATATACTAAGCTTCGTCTGGAACTGAGGGTTCTCCCCTACCTTCTAGCGCATGACACTAGCTATCGCAGCCGTGTAGTAAGCACTACAGTATTCCGTAGATCCTGAAGTACCGAAGGTTTATGTTAGTACGAGCAATGCCAAGTAGAGGCCTTGAATAGGAAACACAGTTCTCAAGTATCGATGCAAGTATTCACTAGCAGTAAGGCTTCCAGGTTATGTATTAGAACTTGGAACTTATTTCTTACGGCGGCCGGGGACTTCCCAATGACGATGATCACGATCTCTCTGCGCTTGACACACTTCCCTGTTCCCAGGCTTTTGGCCAAGTTCTTCGCGCTAATGATGATCTCTGACTTGACCATCTTATCAGTCCTCCCATCGATGATCCCCGCCATCCCGGTCCTACAATAGCATCTTACTCACGGTGGTGGTGGGGCCTGGCGTGTTTCCAAGCTTGTGCCCAACTATAAGCTTCTTCGAGGCCACGCGTGCACTCGCTCACATGGGATGAGCCCGATGGGAGATAAAAGGCGTCATGAGAGGCAGTCCCAGGCGAAAGCCATTACCACTTACGGCTATCAAAGCTCTGATAGGTGTTCTCCTCTCACCTCTTGGTGGAGAACTGACACGCCTGCTATGTGCATCAGCCAGATTGTACGTCACCCTGATGCAAGCGATCCCTACAAAGACAGCTGCGCGCATGCAACCCCGTCAACGCATGCCGTGCCATATCCTCGACCACAGACTGTCATCAACCACCTAGGACCTCTGCATAGCCTATAAGCATCTGTGGCTGGGCACTATAGCAGAAGGTGAGCGATGCCGGCGTACCTTGTCATCCTGAGTTGATTTCGCGATAGCCATAATGAATAATATCCCACGACCCTTCTCGGAAAAGCGACGGCCAACGTTACATTCCACGAGGGAAGGGTGTGAGGTAAGGCTGTCTGTCATCCGTCCTGCCAGTTGTCCTGCGCTGTTAGCCTAGCGTCCCCCTCGAGGTCCTACTGCGAATCTCTTACAACAGACAGCCTTGACACCTGACAATCTAAAATAGTGACTGGGACATGTTGTAGCCGTGAACTTTTTTACCCAAGGCTGCTCGTGCGGCAGGGCAGAGGAAACGCAGGCACAGTCAACAAGGTCGAGATGGATCTGGCTTGGTGGAGAAGGCTATCTATGGTGGGTATATGGTAAGTCTAGCAGGATGTGTTTGTACATATATGTACCTAGGGAGCTATCAGACAGCCGGTCTTACCGTATGCAAACAAGATGGCGCGCGCGTGGTTTACTCGAGGCATCGGGTCCGAGGTCGATCCCAGCATCAAGACCCTCCTCCCTATCTCCGTCAGAGATGCTCAGGGCGTCGACAGACACTGGATTCAATCAGTCCCTCTTCTCTGGTAATGGCTGTTTTGTCCTCTTCGACTTTAAAGGGTAAAAGATAGAATAGATTCCTATTCAATCAATCTTCCTGCTCCCGCCCGCCGATGTCCACGACTCGTACCAGCATTGGCATCCGCATCCTGCTGCAGCTAGGTGACCCAACTCGTGACATTCTCTAGCCACTCAACGGCTAGTCTCACTGCCTACCTCTTGGGTCTTGGCCCTCCTCTTGTTGCCTATGCCGGTAGACATCTGAATCTGCTTCTCAATAGCGGGGGTAGCGGTCGTCGTAGAGAACGACGTGGGTGTCAGAGATTGCTATTTCTTAAGAGGCCTGACCCTGCGAGTAGATCTGGGCCTGGGCTGTATCGGTGTTGAGGTGACTGTAGCTAGGAACCATGAGTAGGGGTCGCGAACCGGTTGCAGAGTTACTGAGTCAGGCTTATTTAGAGATTGACCACACGCGCAGCCACCCGAACGCCTTGGCCTGGTAATGCTGCCGCTACTCCGCACGTTCGGTGCTGGTGTTTCCCTGCCTTGAACCAGTTCTCTCCTCGTTCGGCGTCTTTCGCATTGGCGTCATAGGAATTTGACAGAATGTAATGAGTCATCTGAGGGCACCGGTCAACGACTTCTCTCTGTCTCTGTCTTTCTCTGTCCTCGCATTTAGAGAAGAAAAACGCCCTCAGGAGGCCAGAGAGGCATATTTGGACTTCACCTCTGGCTTGCACCGATTCTCCACTGCTTCGTGCGAAAAGCCTCAAGCTGCGTAAAAGAGACGACCTCACTCACCACACCGAATAACTAGGCTAAAAGATTACAGACAAGAATTAGATTAGAGGGACCTGGAATAGTGGACCATATAATTAGAAGCATGTAATGCAGGTACGGAGGAAAAGGTCGCATGGAGAAATATATATATCGCAAAATCGGGTTGCCCGTGTATTTGGAACAGCCGGACGAATGCTTGCGTCTCGTGAGATTGTCGCAAAAGTCTGGGAAAAAGAGGATGGAGAAGAACAGCGTTGTGTGTCTGCTAGTCGTCTAGCGTACCAGTCTTTCCACTTATAGAAGAACTCGTATTGAACCGAGATAGGATTTGGGCCAAGGCAAGAGGCGTTTTGGTTTTGTTTAAGCCGTAGTGGCACCCAGCTTGACTGGGACTTTGAAGACCCCAGCCGCGAAAGACAGTTAGGCCTACATATGCCATGATTGATCTCCTTGGATAAGTCGAGGAATACCTCCTCTAAGTCCATGATAAGACAAGAGAGGAGACCGAAATCCGGGGGGGGGGGGGGCCACGGGCAAAAAGCTCAGGGCTCAGCCAGCGTGCGGTCGTGTAAGTCAAACTGGACGGAGAGAAGAGTTGGAGATTACCACATTATAGATGTCTTAGAACAATATAGGACAGCCTTAAAATCTCGTAAACAAGGTTGGGGTGACACACAAGCCAGGAAAGCCCACTGCACCTCTGAGATAGACAAAGCAAGACATTTGGAGTCTGTGTTCTTGATGGGGAAGATGGATGCGGCCCAGATAGCTCGGTGAGATAGAGTGAGAAGACGTGATAATTTTCAAATGCCTATAAATTGGGATCCAGGGCTGGAGGTTAAAAGGTCGAAGGCAAGACAAGAGAGGGTCTCTATGGACGCACCGTCGAGGACAACGAAGGCTAGAATCAAGGCAATCTCAGCATATCTGCAGGAAGTTATTGTGCAACTTGCCCTCTTCTATTGTAGCAACAGAGCTTGGGCTATATATTCGTAGATTATAATGAGCCCAGCCAGGCTTTTCCCTTGTCTTCTCTTCAGCCAGACCTTCCAAAACAGACATATAGATCAGTGAAAATACCGTCTGTTCTCGCCACAGTTATGATCCCGGTTCGTTCGATGGTACAATTGTCAGCTCCTAATTTCTACGCTAGCTGAAAGACGGCATTACACTTACCTATGCGGGGGTCCAGTTCGAGTCCAGTGTACCACTCAGAATATATCTCTTATCCGTGGACAACAAAAACAATTCATTCAGAGTCGTAGATGTCCTTATAAATTGGGTGTTGTGTGGAGAAGTATGAATGCCTGTGCCAATAAATGCCTAAGCCAATGCATGTACTAGCAATTTCGCTTTTGCACTTTTTCACAGGCCTCCTCAACTAATATGCAGAGTTACTGTAATCTGAAGACCAGACTAGGACTGCAGAAGCCGTAGAGCATCATGAAATAGGTATCTGAGCCTACCAGCGCTATGGAGGGAGCCGAGACAAGTCAGCAAGCTGAGTGCAGAAAACGGAAGGGTGGGAGGCAGGGGGAGAACGGGGGAGATTGGAAGGATGGACGCGAGGACAGTCAACATAGATGACAATCAGCAAGGAGTGCACCAGGAGGCATTGCACTCCGGCAAATATTAATTTAAAAATACAAAAGAAACAATAAAAAAATAATTCATAATTCGATATAACTAAGAACTAATGTTCAAAGACAATATTTATATAATTCTCTATCAAAATGGAAACAGTATATTAAAAAATATAATTAATTTAATTAAATCGATTTGCGTATAGTCAATTATATAACTCTCTGGAATTCAACAATTTTAGCAAAAGATAATATTACATCGCATAACTCCATCAGAAAGCGATTTTAAAACGAAAAATCAATTTATTCCTTGTCCTCTTCGTAAGCCTGGGCCTGACGAAAAGCCTCGCCGGCCTGCAAAGTCCCGGCGGCAGCGGCACGCAGCGTGGTCCAGTTCGTGGACAACCAGTTTCCGTCCACAGCTGGATCGTTCGTCTCCATCTCCAGAATCTCGCTGCATAACTGCAGCATTCTTGCTCTACGGGCCCGGTCCCCAGCCACGGCGGACAGCCCGCCAGCACCGACCATCTCCAGCAGGGAATGCCCACCGGACAAACGCTGGGCGGCCGCCCGCAACGCCTCCGGCTCGTCAAAGAAGAAGGCTGGTTAGGTAGCTGGTCCAAACAAGAATAATCCAAGCTGAGTATAAGTATTCGATCTTGAATAATTTTATCCTATACACTTTTACAGAGTGGACGCACGAATATGTAGTCGCACTCGATATCGACATGCTTTGCGGTATAATTATCAGGATCGACTATACTCGCGGTGCAATGCGAAGGCGAGCAGGTTATAGAATTTCCTAATACAGACTTGTCAGCGTCGGGTGAAGGGTGCATGTAATTCGCGTTGTGAGTAATCATTCCAGCCGCAACTGGCAGAAAAAATTCCCTCTAACGGGCATTTGCTCCGAAGATTTCTTCGAAGATATCTCTACTCGAGTGAACTGTTCAGATTTCAACAACGTACAAATCTCGCAACAAGACATATAAAGTTTCTCTCTGATTATCTCCGATAACACCATGGTTGTCCGTTAATTATTACTGACTTCCTTTTTGTCGTAAGTCTCGAGAGATGTGCAAGATACTTCCCTCTGAGGAGAGCCTTCGATCGAATCACCCGTCCCTTTTTGGCCCTTCTTCCCGAAAATACCCTGAACCCATGATATAAGGGTATGTCGTTCCTCAATGATAGGATAGATTGTGACACCCATGAAAGAGAAGATGGCCCAAAGTAAAGACACAATAACCCATCCAGTGAAGAACTTCTTCGAAAACTTGTAAGCCGTACCGTAAAGACTGCTTTTGACGTTAGTAGGAATATCATAGTGTATGTTTATCGACAACATCCAAGAGGAGACACATACCTCAGCGGCCAGATTATAAATAGAGCTAAGAACAAGAAAAGGGTAATGCCGCGGGCGATGTAAGCAGCCTTTCTCAGCTTCATAGGGTCGTAGCTTGAATCCTCGAAGGCGAGATCTTTGATAATGCCTTCATCGTCTGTCAAGCGAATGGCGGCGAGAGTGTCCCATGTGTAATGAGCATTATTAAATATAGATATGCTGAGAGTCACAAGAGCAGCTGCCCCAATCCCTGCGATGCAGCCATATAGACAAGGATCTGTTGCTCCAACAGAGGCAATGCTCACGACTCCCGAGAACCGCTTGGCCAGAGCCAACTGCATGTAATTTTAACGTTAGCAGCTGCTGAAATGTGAGCGTGGAGACCATGCATGAAAAAGTGCTCTCACCCAAACTATAATGGCAGTGCAGAACCCAGTCCAGATAGATGCGGTTGCTGCCAGCGGTCCTTGTCGAGAGGAGAAGAACGTGAGGATGAGTCCAGGTAGTGCTGAGCCCGTAAAAATTCCTGTCATATTCTAGGATGAAAGAAGAAAAATGGTCAGTGATGAGATTTATACATCAGTTCCATGGGCGAATGTGCTCACGTAGATGAAACCGAGGTCGATTTGAATTCCGTGCAGCATGGATCCGAAAGCAGCCATGAAGACCGCGAACCCAGCGACGCAGAAGTGACCTGAACGTAGCACCTGAGCATCGGAAGCTTTAGGGTTGAGATCTTTGAAAGCTGAGATTAGCAAGGCTAGACCTGAGCGTGGCTATATAGGAGGTCTTGACTTACAAGTCTTGTATACGTCATAAGAAAGAACAGTGGACACGCCAATGAGTTGACTAGAAATAGCACTAGTACAGCTCATAAACATGAGTACAAGCACTAGATGTGTAAAGTCAATATAGGTTCAAAAGCAACCCCCTTGTCTCGCGCGCAGATGGGCACGAGTTTGATTAGAATTCACTTGCCTGCGCCAGCACCACCTTTTCCCGCAATTGTCTGAGCAGCGTATGGCAGGGTCAGACCAGCACTAATCTCCGAAGAGCTCATTCTCCTAGGGTACGTTGGAAATTCCTGCGTGTTCTCCAATGCAATAGCCGCGATGCCCATTGTCGTAGCCAAGGTAAAAGGCATTGCGTACCACGCCAGTCCTCCAAGAACATACCCGGGAATGGTGGACGCGGGATCCGCCGCAATGCCCTTTTGATGGAAGGAGTTGTCCAGGAAAACAACTCCAGTATATTCCAGGATACTGAGAATAGCAAATTTGAGTGCGGGCAGAGATCTTATTGTAAGATAACTGCCGTCTTCAGTAGGCGCCGAGTAGTTGTTGCGTTTGGCCGCTTCGATAAGCATATCCCACATAGTCCCTGGTGATCCTATCTGATTGCCAGTTGCGTAGACCTTGAACCAAAACACGAAGATAACAATCAGAATGATTGAAGTATGAACCTAACTAAGGTCAGCCTATATTCATTTGTTGAAATGACCACACAATAAAACTTACGTAGTCTGTTAGGATAGTTGCTCTCAAACCCCCTCGTAATGTGTATGCTGCAACACTGACAGGAAGCAACCAGAGGCCGGCGTATACGTTCATTCCAGTAAGGGAGTTGATTGCAGCCGCACCTCCTATCAAGATTGACGAAACGACTAGGATGTTCGAGGCCAAGCTGAAGAACATGAAGGAAAAATGTGCGGTTGTGCCGTATCGAATTCTTATTATCTCCAGGAATGTTTTGGCATTAGGTGCCTTTCGCTTGGATTGCTTTTTCCAATTAGTAAGTTGTGAAGGCGAAATGTAGGTTAGAATAGACTTACAATAGCCAAATTGCTGAATACCATAATCTGTGTGCTATTACATGCGGCGTAGAAGAATGACCCAGCGACTCCATATTCATAAGCAACAGTTGCTGAAGACAGTAGTGTTGTACTCCAAGTCCAAGACGATATCACACCAGCTGCGGTCAGGCCAGTCCCGAGGGATCGCTTGGCAACTTCATAAAGCAAGGCATTAGCTATTAGTACCTTTGCATACCCAACTATGAATGTCGACACGTTGGTTCTAGACAACGCTATTTACGCACCTGTAAACTCCTCGGCGTTGTTGAAGTTTCCTCGTTTTCTCAAGAGCGCAGTGATTGTCATCATGCCCAGGGCGAAGAGTGCGCCCAAACCAATCACAACACCATAGCCAGCACCCTGCAAGGATAGTCATCATGTCAGCTTCACGGTGCTCTTGAATATGTAATTGAAGTATTGAGAGAAGGATGAGTAGTTACGGCAGACTTACCTGCGATAATGGAATCGCTGGACTCGTATCAGACATGTTGTATGAACAAGATGCAGTATGAAGCTTGCGATAAATCAATTTTCACACAACTCAGGTTTCTAGCAGCTCGCGAAAGCTCTGGGTCCATGCTTTATACCTGAGTGCGCAGTCAAGGTCGTCAAATGGCAGAGCTAATGTATGCGAAGAGCAATCCCTAGCATGAATAACGCCATCGCTGCAATAATTGCGCCAGCTTTTTCTATTGCCCACTCACTGTACTATAGTGAATCGGTTATCGTGACTTTTAGAATTGATATCTTTCTAATGCCATATAAGGAAAAATGACGCCACACACCATGAATGGGTTTCCAAAGTGAAGATTGGTGAAGATTCATGTTTAGTGTATACTTTGTGGAAATGTTAGAGTGGATTTTAGGGATGATCCTGGAAGACGCAGAGTTCTGTATTCGTCCGCCGTTATCCAATAGGGTTACCGACTTACTTTTAGATTCACGGGTTGGAACTCTGACGTGCGCCCCGACGAGAACTTAGTTTACAATAATAAAGGTACGATAGACAGCAGAAGTTCGCGTGCATATACGATCCCTTCAGGCACCTCACTCAGCGCGTCTACCTTACTCTGACATACGGGCAAGTCTATATTCCCAAAACCATAGCAGTCCGACCCAGAGCACTGGCTGCTTATAGACGACGCCGAAATGCTAGAGCGCTAACGTCGATATGTGATAAGCTTCATGCGTGGCCCTCACGAGTGTACAAGCATACACCTCGCAAATGCTGAGATAGCTGTCGCAGTAGCTGCTATGTCCTAACGGGACTTGCTTGTTTATGAGATGACTTCGGAGGGTGTGTCCTTCCGTAATGACTATCATGTCATGTGTCCGAAGCTTGAATCTAAAGGGGTATAAGTGGAAATGATGGGCTGAGATGGTAAGGAGTGAACTATGAGCGTCTGCGTGCAAATATCCTACGCTTGATTCTCGCTAGAATGGGTGAATGTTGCAGAAATCGGGACACCTACCTATAAGTCAGACCACCCCCTTTCCGTTCACCCCCTAATTCCGTTCACCCTGGTCAGCCACACCGCCATTTCAACCCCCTTATATATTCTCACTTTTCTTCATTAATTCCTTTCCAAATAACTTCATCTTTCAACCAGACATCTATTACACTATAATGAAGCCCTATACTGAGTCTGACATTCAAGAAGCTATTCAGGCTATCAGGGCCGGCTTGTCTATTCGAAAGGCCTTGGCTGAATAGGGCATTCCCTATCAAACACTTCGAGATCGTTTATCAGGCACACAATCTCATCAGCTAGCTGCTGATTCTTTGCAAAGGCTCTCTATTAGCCAGGAAAGAAAACTTGTTGATTAGATTTTGATTCAAGAAAGTCTAGGACTTCCTCCTAGCCACTCAGAGCTGAGGCTTTTCGCTCAGAGAATCCTCAAGGTCTATAGAGATCTTTAACCTCTAGGAAAGAGATAGACTGAGTCTTTCCTGAAGAGAAATCTAGAGATCAGGGTCCAGAAAGCTCAGAGGATTGCTTCTGTTCGAACTAATAGAGCAACGACAGAGGTAATTCGGCCTTGGTTCCGTCTGCTTGATCTTCTGCAGATCCAAGCTATCAAGCTAGCTAACAGATAGAATATAGATGAGGCTAGAATAATAGAGAGCTAGAGAGAGAATAAATTAGTCTTCAGAGGCTTCTCTTTATATTTAATCTAAGAAAAAGACTATAAGTCTAGAGCTTAGACCTCTTTCCTCGAGTGCATCTCGGCTATTAGCAACTACCTCCTTCCTTTAATTATTTTTAAAAGAAAGACTATATAATAGCAATAGTTTCCTACTCTTCGAAACTCTTTTCAGAGCTAGCAATTCGCTGCTATAAAAAATAAATAAATAGATAATATAATAGTACTTAAATAGCTAAAGAAGATTTTTATTCTTAATAGCTAGCTAGAAAAACTTTTAAAGATTAAACTATTAATTCTTAATAGCTATAATAGCTATATAACTAACGAATTTATTGTTATAATAATAGCGCTAGTAGCTTACAGCGTTAGCAAACAACAGTATTAGCAGTGTATAAGCTATTTCTCTTTAAATAGCTAGCGACTCAGCACACTGATTTTTTTTATATTATAAAAATTAGTCTTTATATTAATAGATACCTAATAGCTATTAATTAAACAGCTTGTTCTTGCTATATTATTATAACTCTGCTAAGTTTATATAATAAGTATTTTAACAATAAATTTATAAAAAAGTTTAATATTGTTTTATAAATTAATAATATAATTAATATATTTATAAGC
>JALRMH010000141.1:0-11124 GCA_026119935.1 Endothia cerciana
ATATTAATTATTTTATAATTAATAATATTAATAATAATTACTTCTATTTTTTTTTACCTAGCTATTTATAATATCTCTTAGTATTTAATAGTAAATAAGTTAACTTCCTTTATTAATTATAAGTGTAGCGCTGCAAGTGTAGTATAGTTGGTAAAGTAGTTAATTTTAATTTAATTGTCTTGCTGAGGCTGTAGGTTTAAATGCTAATTCTGTAAAAAATATAGAAAATGAATACTATCACGCTCAACATCACCTTCGGCGAGAAGGAGCCGGACCAGACTAGGGTCAACCCTAACTACGTTAAGTAGAAGTTCAAGCTCTCCGACCCTGTGATCCGCGCCTACCTCTAAAAGAAGAAAAGAGGTAATATAAGTGTCTTTTATATAGACTATAACCCTGAAAATTCTAACAATATATAGCAGGTAGTTATTACTAGGCTGCTTAGTATACCTAGCAGGGATGTGCATATTTACATTAGTGCTGATACTAACATCGAGGACTATATAAGCACCTTCCTTACTAGCAAGTGTGCTTTATAAGGCCTGCTTATATAGAGCTGTAGTATAATAGTTCAAAAGTGTATAAACTATTAAGAGGAGTAGTATAAGCAAGGCATGCTATATAGGTGTTTTATAGTGCCTAGGATAGAGGAGCTAGGCTGTAGTGCCTGCAACTTCTTTAAGGATACAGGTATTATAGAGGAGGTTGTATATAGTACTAGAATCAGCTGATGAATAAATACTTAGTTTTGATCTTCTTTTTTTATTACCTTTTAAGTATTAAAGCTAACTTAATCAAGCTTGCTTTTAAATAATATTATAAGTTAGTTATTAATAAAACTATATTATAAAAAGTATTTATAATATAGAGTAATTAGAAAAGATAATATTAAGAGACAGACTATAGGCTGATAAAAGTTGATCTCAGCAGGTTGATAATAATAGGTTAGAGTGCAGCAGGCGTTAGAGTTGATCTTAGCAGGTTGATAATAACAGGTTTAGAGTGCAGCAGGTGTTAGTGTTTCTAAAGGATTAAAGTAATCAGAGATATAAAGTAATTAGAAAAGATAGTGTTAAGAGATAGACTGCAGGCTGATAAGAGCTGATCTTAGCAGGTTGATAATAATAGATTAGAGTGCAGTAGGTGTTAGCATTTCTAAAAAGATAGAGTAATCAGAGATATAAAGTAATTAGAAAGAATAATATTAAGAGACAGACTATAAGCTGATAATAATAATAGGTTAAAGTGTAGTAGATGTTAGCATTTCTAATAAAGTAAGGTAATTAGAGATATAGAGTAATTAGAAAGAATAATATTAAGAGATAGACTATAGGCTGATAATAATAATAGGTTAAAGTGCAGCAAGTATTAGCGTTTCTAATAAGGTAAGGCGATTAGAGATATAGAGTAATTAGAAAGAATAATATTGAGAGACAGACTGCAAGCTAATAATAATAATAGGTTAAAGTGCAGTAGGTGTTAGCGTTTCTAATAAAGTAAAGCGATTAGAGATATAGAGTAATTAAAAAGAATAATATTAAGAGATAGACTGCAGGCTGATGAGAGTTGATCTAAGCAGGTTGACAACAACAAGTTAGAGTGTAGCAGGTATTAGCGTTTCTAATAAGGTAAGGTAATCAGAGATATAGAGTAATTAGAAAGAATAATATTTAGAGACAGACTGCAGGCTGATAAGAGTTGATCTAGGCAGGTTGACAATAACAGGTTAGAATATAGCAAGTGTTAGCTTTTTTCTAAAAGCGTAGAGCGATCAGAGATATAAAGTAATTAGAAAGAATAATATTGAGAGATAGACTGCAGGCTGATGAGAGTTGATCTAGGCAGGTTAACAACAACAGGTTAGAGTATAGCAGGTGTTGGCTTTTTTCTAAAAGCGTAGAGCGATCAGAGATATAAAGTAATTAGAAAGAATAATATTGAGAGATAGACTACAGGCTGATAAGAGTTGATCTAGGCAGGTTGATAACAACAGGTTAGAGTATAGCAGGTGTTGGCTTTTTTCTAAGAGCGTAAAGTGATCAGAGATATAAAGTAATTAGAAAGAATAATATTAAGAGATAGACTGCAGGCTGATGAGAGTTGATCTAGGCAGGTTAATAATAACAGGTTAGAGTATAGCAGGTATTAGCTTTTCTAAGAAGTCAAGGCAATTAGAGATATAGAGTAATTAGAAAGAATAATATTATAAGACAGACTGCAGGCTAATAAGAGTTGATCTCAGCAGGTTAATAATAATAGTCCGGAGTGCAGTAGATATTAGCATTTCTAAAGAGTTAAGAATGCTTCTAAGGCTGCATCTAAATATCTAGCTACTAGCTGTATTTCTATTTGCAACTGCAACTAATAAGCACTTTATAAGCACTAGCCTCTTAATCAGATAATCTAGCTTTAACCTATCTATATCTTCTGCATTAAGTACTACAAGCTGTCTGCCTGCTAATTCGCACCTATAAATAGAGGCGCCTTCTGCTACCCCTTTACTTTTCTTTACTATTCTAAATTCCTAAGCTTAGATCACCTATTACTAGAGCTAAAAGACAGACTATAGGCTAATAAGAGTTGATCTTAGCAGGTTAATAATAATAAGTTAGAGTATAGTAGATGTTAATATTTCTAAAGAGTTAAAGTAATCAAAAATATAGAGTAATTAGAAAAAAATACTTTTATAATAAACTTTTATAAAGTTAAAAGACAGATTATAAGCTGATAAGAGTTAATCTTAGCAGGTTAATAATAATAAGTTAAAATATAATAGGTATTAATATTTTTAAAGAGTTATAGTAATTAAAGATATAAAGTAATTAGAAAAGATATGCTTATAGATTAATAAATATAAAGAGTTAAAGGAATTTAGCTAGCAGGTTATATTAGCCTAGGCATCAGCTTAGTCAGGCTAATGCTAAACCTATAGCCTGTATTTAGACCTAGCTTAAGCAGGCTAGCCTAGATACCTTCCTTCCTTCTAAAAATAAAAATAAACTACCTGAATCAACAACCTATATTATCTGTAGGTCTGCTTCTAATGTTTATGCTATATAACTACTCCTCTGAGAAGCTCTTCGACAACCTCTTCTAGGCCTTCTGCAAGGACTTTAAAGACTAGATAGAAGCCTTATTTAAAGACATCGCATCTAGCTTTCGATATAAACTAAAAAGGCTCCTCTGCATTTGCAGTATCTATATAAGATATAACTAAAGCTAAATTGCAAGGCAACTAGCTAATCTTGCAGTAATAGACGAAATGCTTAAATAGCCTTAGGAAGAGCTAGCAAATATAGATTTCAAGCCTGGATCTTGAAGAGTGCGAAACAGATGTGAAACCTCTGCCTTTCCTGCCCTCTCTGCCCCTTTAGCACCCTCTTAAGCAACGATAGCACTGCACGACGAAGAGGACAGACTGCAGGATAGGAAACCCCTCAGCGCAAGGCTCCCTTCACTATCTAAGCTCTAGAAAGCTTTATTGTTAGGAAGGGCTATCCTCTTGATTAAACTGCACAAAGGCGAGATGATTAGAACGCTGCAATAGTCGCAACCTAGGAAGAACACCTTTATTTCGCAGGCCTAGGATCCTTAAGGCTAATGCGAAAATACTTATAGTCAGCATTTCCAAGCACAATAGCATTCCTACCTTTAAGGCTGCTACTAGGCTATAATCTATACAGATCGCTACTACTAGAGCCTGTCTATAACAGAACTCTTGATCCTAGCGTCTTTGTAACCTTTGTGAAGATATTCGATCGTGAGAAGGCGTATACTAGAGAACCTTACGACCTTCTAGATAATAAGGTCTGAATTCTCTTTAATATCTGCTATCACACGCAGATCAGTCTGAACTAGTTCTACGCTGTATTTCTGCGAATCCTCATAGAGCGAGCAGAGATATTCTACATCTACTACATCGAGTATAAAGATACGTTTGCTACAGCGTATGCTAAGACCAAGACCTATTTCGACACAGAAGTGAATCGCTATTAATATTACACAGACTAGACCTTAACCTCCTTCTAAGGCCTTTGTCGATAAAACCCTGAGAAGAATCTCTACGAGATCCTTTATATGCTGCTTAATAAGCTTCAACTATGCTAACGCGCCCTTGCCCTAAACTTTCAAGGCGAAGAGGCGCTGAGAACAGCTATAATAGCCTCCTGCTGCAGCGTCTATAAGCTTAGGCATGCTCTTTTCAAGCCTGCCTAGGTGTGCGAGATGCTGTTTTCAGATATGCGATCGTCTATCGCTACTTATCTCAACCGCGCTGCATCTCAACACCTACTAGCAGAGCCCCGAGAGCCTTGAGAGCCCTGAGACAACGACGATCAAGACAATTAGTACTATCTTGATCGCTATTACAGCAGCAGCTGTAGCAGAGGCTTCTTATATCTCTATCGCAGCTAAGGCTGCAACAACTGCAGCTATAATAATCAAGATTCTCGCTAGCATAGCAGCTAGAAGAAGAAATGCTACGTCTGCAGGAAGGAAGGCTGCTGGTTAATAAAGCACTTTGAAAACGAGCGACAACGTGCTTACAACTAGTACGCTACCGACTGCGATTTACTAGGAAAACCGATAAGCAACTTCGCTGCTTTTTTAGTAGACTACGAAGGGCACGAAATAGACTATTAATAGCTTTAAGAGGATGAAGACGACTTTGTTGCCTTCTCGACTAATTATAATGATGATGACTAAATTATTATTCAAAAGGGTTGTTTCGAACGCGAAGAGAAAAAAAGTGCTAGTATAGATTAATAGGTGTGAGGAGTTGAAGGGATTTAGCTAGCGGGCTGTATCAGCCTAGGCATTAGCCTGATCAGGCTAATACTAAACCTACAGCTTATATTTAGACCTAGCCTAGGCAGGCTAGCTTAGATAGCTTCCTTTCTTTTAAGAATAAAAATAAACTACTTGAATTAACAACCTATACTATCTGTAGATCTGCTTCTAATATTTGTAACCTAATAACTATGCTTTTATAATAAACTTTTATAAAGTTAAAAAATAGACTATAAGCTAATAAAAGTTAATCTTAGCAAGTTAATAACAATAAATTAGAGTATAGTAAATATTAGTATTTTTAAAGAGTTAAAGCAATTAATAATATAAAGTAATTAAAAAAGATATATTTGTATAATAAACTTTTATAAAATTAAGAGATAAACTGCAGGCTAATAAAAGTTAAACTTAGCAAGGTAATAATAATAGATTAGAGTGTAGTAGATATTAGTATTTTTAAAAAGTCTAAGAATGCTTCTAAGGCTGCATTTAAATATCTAGCTGCTAAGTATATTTCTATTTGCAATTATAATTAATAAGCACTTTATAAGCACTAGCTTCTTAATCTAACAACTTAGCGTTAACTTATCTATATTTTTTATATTAAGTACTATAAGCTATCTGCCTGCTAATTCGCACTTATAAATAAAGACGCTTTCTACTACTCTTCTATTCTTTTTTACTATTTTAAATACCTTAGTTCTGATTAGCTATTAATAAAGTATTAGTAAAGCCTGCAGATTATATAAGTCAGCTTATTAAGTACCCCTAGCTAAAAGCCTTATATTATAATATAATAACTAATACTTAAGGTCTAAGCTTAAAGTCCTAAGCTTAAAGCTAGTAAGCTTCCTTTTTATATAGATAGCTAGCCCTAGCTAGCCTTTAATCCTTAGCTCTATCACCTTATAACACCTGCTACTTGTAATATAAAGCTAAATTATTATAAGTTATATTTTATTTGAAAGACAGACTATAGGCTGATAAAAGTTGATCTTAGCAGGTTAATAACAACAGGTTAGAGTGCAGCAGGTGTTAGCGTTTCTAAGAAGTTAAAGCGATCAGAGATATAGAGTAATTAGAAAAGATCGTATTAAGAGACAGACTGCAGGCTGTAAGAGTTGATCTCAGTAGGTTAACAACAACAGGCTAGAGTGCAGCAGGTGTTAGCGTTTCTGACGAGTTAAGGGGATTAGAGATATAGAGTAATTAGAAAAGATAATGTTAAGAGATAGACTATATGCTGTAAGAGTTGATCTTAGTAGGTTAACAACAACAGGTTAGAATGTAGCAGGTGTTAGCGTTTCTAAGAAGTTAAAGCGATCAGAGATATAGAGTAATTAGAAAAGATCATGTTAAGAGACAGACTACAGGCTATAAGAGTTAATCTCAGCAGGTTGACAATAATAAGTTACCTAGAGGCTTAGATTAAAAGGATAAGAGGAGAGGTATACTCTACTCTCTACTGCTTTTTGCGTTTGTTCTGATTAGAAGACAGTGCATTTCATTCCTGCCTGCTATCTGTCTTAATGAATCATCCTTCCTAGCTCCTCCCTTCTAAAGCGATCCTCTAGCAGACTACTTCTGCTGTGTATTAGCTACTAAGTCCTTTTCTGTCTTAATGTCAACGCGCTTATCAATATAGGCAGTTTTGCCTAGTTCGAGGTTAGAGGCTGACATGCCTAGCAGCTCCTGGCCAAACTACTAGAATACTAGATTAGCATTTGCTCTAATTAGCATAAGCGAATAGTAGTATATATAAGTGCTTTCGCCTTACAGACAGCTAGATGCTTTTTATGCATCTTGAATATATATAAGCTAGCTTTAATATACTAGATGCAGTTAGCGCAAGCGCCCTCTTAGATACCTAGGATCGAGTAGTATTTGAAAAAGGGAAGTATAATATAAGCAGAAGTTATATCCTTGAGCTTGTGTATATGCCTTACAGCTCTTTAGAAACAGTAATCGCAAGGGTTTTGGTTTTAGAAGCTAAAGAGAGCGACGATCAGAGCTAGTATGCATCGCGCGTCAGTATTATAACCTAGTAGGGCGAGGTATTTATCTAAAGGCCTGAAGCTAGAGAGCTCGATAAAGATAGAGTTTAGCTAGATCTGCTAAAATCAGGACTTCTCTGCTATCTAAAAGCTCTGCTCTTATAAAGGGAGGAGCTAGGCGAAGGCATTTCCGATTACCTGCGCTGTCATCTCCTTAGTATTAAGGATCCACATGCTGTACAGCTAGCTGACAAACCCCTTTAAGGTCTAAAACTAAAGGATGTAATGCAAGTCTCTGTGCTTATTGCATATCTGTGTATAGCTAGGCTAAGGCATAGTTTTGAAAAGTAGAAGCTGATCCTATACAGGTATAAGGACTGTCAGGCGCGCAGAGGTAAAGACAGGCTTGCTGTTGCTAGCTATAGTAGGCGAGAGAGATAAAGGTGTTAAAAAGAGGAAGGGGGGTTAGTAGTTTAAAGCAGTTTAAGATAGTTAGAAGAGACAAGAAGTTATATAAGCTTCTGATCAGAGCTGTTCTATATTATTTATCGCTAGATAGAAAAGTAGATATATAACTCACTATAAAGAGTAGATCACTATAGTAGGAAGAAGCCTATAGTGAATCACAGCTATTAGTGAATTATTTAAGTGTACAAGTTATATAGATATAGAAGTTACGCAAGCCTATATAGGGCAATTACACTTAATAGTCAGGGATCTTCTATAGAAAGATCTGCCCTTGCTAGCCCTTCTTGCTTATTTCTGATCCTCTGTTTCTATTAAATAACAACAACTTCAACTATAAGGCTATCTCTAAAGATCAGCTCTATCTGCCCCCCCCCTCCTCTTTTTTTTCCTTGCCCTGCCTTCTATTAAGAGCTTTAAAAGCAAGCTCTTCTACTATACTCTATAAGAATTGTATATAACAGATTAGAGCTTATAATATCAGACTAGAAAGGAAAGAAGCTAGCTGCTAGCGCTAATATGCTAATTCTGTCTCTTAAAGAAGCCTAGGCAAGACTGCTTAGCAGCTACTAAGGCTAGCAGAGCTAGCTGTCTTACTCATCTCGCTTCAGCAGTGCCCCTCCTTAATAGTCAAACCCCTTCTAAAATATAGCCGATAAGATTTAAGAGGAATTCAATAGAGAAGGGGAGAGGCGTTTTACAACGCCTGCTAGAGAGGCCTAGTCTATCCTTTCTATACCTACGCCTGCACTATTTACAATACTACCTCAACAGCACTTAGACACAGCGCCTGATCTAAGCCGGGTGATCATGAATTCGATGAATATAAGCTATCCTGCGATTAGTAGTGCTCTGTTAGCAGAGCGTCTAGACTACTTCGACCTAGAGCTACCTAACCCTCTATTAGAGAGGGCAGGCGCGATTTTCCAGCACTTTTTCCTAGGGATCACCTTTTATTAGAAGCTGCGTAATAATAAGGACTAGTCTCTAGAGGCAGGCACACTTAGCAAGATGTATTAGATGTATATAGCATTCGCTATCTACGATATCAAGGCCTTTATCCTATAGCGTAAGCAGATTACAGACACAGCACTAATAAGCCTGATTAGATAGCAGCTGATAGACTTAGCCTGCTATATATAGATGCCGAACTAGGTTTTCAATTTTAAAAGCAAGATGATCCTGCGCTATAGAGGGAAATACAGCCTAGAAGTGCGCTAGGTGGTCATCCCCTGTCTTTATAAGAACTACTGGTTTATAGCGATCTACAACTACTACTGCTATATTATCTAGGTTCTAGATTCCTTCTATTATAAGAAAAAAGCAGTTTGAAGGACGATCGTCAGCCTAATCAAGCTGCATCTAGATATAATGAAGAGGCTGCCTAAGGATAAAGCCCTTACCTACCAGCATATCAGGACGTTCCTGCAGAAAGACAGATAGAGCTGTGGCCTGTATATAGCGAATAATCTACACTTCTTTTTCTAGGAACTAGAGCAGTAGGACAGCAAAGCATTTACCGACTAGCAGCAATCAGCCTTATGCGCGAAGTCAGACAGCAGCAGCATCCCGCCCTAGCGATGTATTGAAAAGGCCTTTTTAGTAGCGATCCGATCAGAGCTGGGCTTAGCAGGAGGGGTCCTATAGAAGGGCGAATTCCTTAAGAGAAGCCTAGATGCTTAGAGGCACGACAGCAGTGTTAAAGGGTTTGCAAAGCTGCAGATCTCGGATAGAGCTAAGGAGGCCTAGGTTAACCCGACGAACTTCCGGCTCAGCCCTGCAAAGGTAGTTGATTTCGCACTACAGGCAGCTGATCAGATATGCTGCTTGCTGCTACCTATACTACTCAGCCTTATAGCAGCAGAGCAGCATATACCCTTGCCTACCTTAGTGCCTGAGAGTATAAGGATGCTGTCACTTAAAAGGCCTGGCCTGAGCTTTGCGAAAGGCATAATGTAGATTAAGATTGCGAGAAAAGGCTATACTGCTGTGCTGCCCTCTATATCGCCTGTCTATTCTCCTGCAGGCTCTGATCAGGGCGTAGCATCTCTGCAGGGCTCTTCTCCGAGAGGCTCTCTTATAAATTTCGAGATGATGCCGGGCATTAATGCGATGATCTCTCCGCCTAGGCCCTCTCAGCAGCCAGAAGGAATGCCGCGATCCTTCAGCGGCAAAGACATAGCCTAGCAGGCGATCGCAAAATCTATATCTTAGATAAGTCTTAGACAGAAGCCCCTGTTAAGAACCTCAAGTTTAAGGAGCGATGTGTCTATAGCGAGCCGCGCCTTAATAGAAGCTTTACAAGGGCGATCAGGACAGGGCTACTGCCTACTGTTCTCTATACTTATCGCGAACCTATCTCAGCAGCCTATGCTGACCTATGAAGCTGGTTTTAAGGGATAGCAGAGAGTGCTAGACAGGCCTGTAGAGAGGGAGAGCACTAATCAGGGCTAGGAAGCGAGGGCGGAGAGGGCCTAGAGGCGGGAGGCGAGCAGGCCTGCTTAGGTATTAAAATCCGGAAGATAGCAGAAAGGGAAGGAGAACAAAAAAACAGGATTAATCATAGTTGAGTAGGACAGTAGAAAAGAGAGACTACCTAGCAAGAGGGGCAGAGATATAGCAGGTATAGAGATGCAGCATTGTTTTTTCTTCTTCTCTTACTTTAAAGGGAGTATTTCTATACTATAGCTCTGATCATTACTAACCTAGCTCTAGCGAGCTATTAATATAGTCAGATTCTTATAAATATAGCCTTGTTCTTCTTGCTTGACTTAATAATATATAACTACTCCTTAGTTAAGGTGTGATAGTAGGAGGGAGAGACTACCTGGTAAGGGGGGCAGAGGCATAGTAGATATAGAGATGCAGTATTGTTTTTTCTTCTTCTCTTACTTTAGAGGGAGCATTTCTATACTATAGCTCTAATTATCACTAATCTAGCTCTAGCAAGCTGTTAATACAGCCAGATTCTTATAAATATAGCCTTGTTCTTCTTGCTTGACTTAATAATGTATAACCACTTCTTAGTTAAAGTGTGATAGTAGGAGGGAGAGACTACCTGGTAAGAGGGGCAGAGGTATAGCAGGTATAGAGATGCAGCATTGTTTTTTCTTCTTCTCTTACTTTAAAGAGAGCATTTCTATACTACAGCTCTGATTATTACTAACCTAGCTCTAGCAAGCTGTTAATACAGCTAGATTCTTATAAATATAGCCCTATTCTTCTTGCTTGACTTAATACATAACCACTTTTTAATCAAGGTGTCCTGCAGCTCTGCTAGCTATAGGTTTAGAGTGCATTTCCACTTCTTAGTTAAAGTCTCCTACAGCTCTGCTAACTATAAGTTTAAAGTGCATTTCCACCCCTTAGTTAAGGTCTCCTATAGCTCTGCCAGCTGCGAATTTTAAGTGTATTTCTGCTCTTTAGCTTTAATCAGCTGTCGGTACAGCCAGCCTTGTATAAATATAGCTCTGTTCTTCTTGCTTGACTTAATGCATAACCACTTCTTAGTCAAGGTGTCCTGCAGCTCTGCTAGCTGTAGGTTTAGGGTGCATTTCCACTCTTTAGTCAAGGTCTCCTGCAGCTCTGCTAACTGCGAATTTTAAGTGTATTTCTGCTCTCTTGCTCTAATCAGCTGTCAGTACAGCTAGACTTATATAAATATAGCCCTGTTCTTCTTGCTTGACTTAATGCATAATTATCTCAGTTAAGATCTCCTGCAGCTCTGTCAGCTGTAGGTTTAGAAAGTATTTCTATTCACTAGCTCTAATCAGCTATAAGTAAAGCTAGATTTATATAAATATAGCCCTGTTCTTCTTGCTTGACTTAATATATATATTAGATAAAAAATAAAAATTATAAAATAAAGAGTTTATCT
>JALRMH010000142.1:0-10747 GCA_026119935.1 Endothia cerciana
TTTCGGAAGGCAGAAGGACTTTGGTCGGGTCTCTGGATAGCTTTCTCTAGCTGTTTGACGATCTGAGGGATTGCGTCGATTCCTAAGGCTTTAAGGGACCAGGTTCGAAATTCGTCCTAGGTTGCTTGATCTTCGCTACGTTCTCGATTCCATTTCACTCGGAGGTCACTGTCGATATAGTCTGTAGCAAGGAGGATTTTTCGTGAATCAGAGTAGTAACGGCGGGGTGCTCCGTCGAATGCCTGCTGAAGATCTGCTAGCCAGTTATCGCGCTGTTGAAATAAGGATGAAATAGCTAGCTTAGTGATATTTTTAACTTTGATTTCAAGCCTAGACGAATCAGACGAGTCGCTAGATCTTCGCCGGCGTCTTGACGAGGCAGAGCGACTAGATTGCTGTTAGTCTGAGGCTTAAAAGGAGCTGCAAAGGCTAGCTGCTTCGTCCTAAAGCTCCTTAAGGCGACGTAGGCGGACTATTTCAGCCTTAAGTTGCTGTATAGAAGGCTGATCTTGAGCTAGTTCGTCGGTGGCTGAACGTAAAGCTGACGATTCGATAGCGTCTTGCTAACGAGTCGCTCTCAGGGGCATCTTAACTAAGGTAACTTTCAAAAGAAGTATTAGAAATTGTCAGTAAAGCCTGTAGATCCGAATCATATAAGTCAGCTTGTTAAGTGCTCCTAGCTAAAAGCCTGTATTGCAATGTAATAGCTAACACTTAAGGTCTAAGCCTAAAGTCTCAAGCCTAAAGCTAGTAGGCTTCCCTTTTGTATAGATAGCTAGCCCTAGCTAGCTCCTAACCCTTGGCCCTGTCACCTTATAACACCTGCTACTCGTGATAAAAATTTTAAATAGTCTTAGTTTCTTATAGTTGAGTTTACTACTAGGTTTTATTATTTTAATGTTTTTATAAAGTAGGTAAACCTTATCTCCCTTCTATAGAATTAATCCTTTAATCCTTTTAGAGTTTGTATATTATATTATTTATTTTTAAGCGAATTATAGTTCTAATTAAAGTTCTTCCTAGATTTCCTTGATTTTCTTAACTCTTTTATCTGCTGCTTCTATATCTGCTCTTAGTAGTGCTTTATAATAAGCTGTCAGGTTATATCTATAGAGTATAAAGAATAGCAATTTCTTTATTATACTTATGTCTGCGCTATTATAGGCGAATTGCGCAAGAGGTAATAAGTCGACTTAGTTATCTTATTTCTAATTAATATAGTATTAAAGATACTGTTCGACAACCTGATTTATTCTTTCTATCTGTTTATCTATCTAGGAATGAAATGCTATAGATATTTTATATTATGTTTTAAGTTGCTTTATAAGCAAGGTCTAAAACTTTAAGTTAAACTTCTTATTTCTATTAGAGATCACTTCTTCTAGTATGCTATAGTTAGTAATAATTATTCTAAGAAATATATATATAAGTTCTTCTACTATACTGCTTTCCTTATAAAGAAAGAAGTAAGTGTACTTGCTTAGTCTATAAACTATTACTAGGATACTATTATATAGCACTTTAGTTAAGAGTTCTTATAAAGGTAGTAGCTTAGTAATGAAGTCTAGGCTGATTAACTGCTAAATAGTTATAGGTACTAGTAGGGGTTATAGCAGTTTATAAGGCTTGTATCTTTCTGCTTTATTCTTCTTATAGCTGTTGCAATGTTATAGAATGTCTTTAATCCTCTTTCTAAAGCTTAGTAGGTTCTAATATCTCTTGATTTATTCATAGGTTGCCCTAACTCCCTAGTGTCTGTGTGCTAGGGCACTATATACATCCCTAATATACTCGTCTTGTTTTGCTAGAGTTATTTGTTCAGGGTCTCTGTCTTAAGGTCTTATTCTGAAGGCTGCTGTAAGCTCTTTGTGTGCGTTGATGAGGTCTCCTTCTTTATTAATTATAAAGATGTCCTGAATCTCTTTTTTAATCTTATCCTGATAGTCTGATCTTCTGCTGAGGGCGTCTGCCCTAGCGTTTTCCTTGCTTTAGATATAGATAACTTTGAAGTCGAACTAGGATAAGTACTCTGCTTATCTTACTTATCTTCTATTAAGGTTCTTTATTATTATAAATATAGTAAGGTTCTTATAATCCGAAAACACTTCAATTGTGTGTTTAGCACTTATAAGATAGTATTCTTATTCCTTAAATACTTCTACTATAGCTATAAGTTCCTTATCTAGTATTCTGTACTATAACTCTAGTCTGTTAAGCTTCTTTAAGAAGTTAGCGACTATCTATAGTTGTCCTTGTTTATTATGCTAGTTGAGTTCTGTGCTGAATGCGTAGTCTGATATATCTATGTATAACTTGTATTTCTTTTAAGGGTCTGATTCTTATAAAATAGGGTCTTTAGTAACTAGCTCTTTAATTATTTCGAAAGCCTAGTTTTCTTTCTAGTTCTATTAGAAGGGTAGGTCTTTCTTTATAAGATTTATAAAAAGTCTAGTAATATTACTATACTTGCTGATGAATTACTAATAAAAGTTGATATATCTGAGGAATACTCTAACATCTTTAATATTCTTTAATATAGGCTAGTCTCTGATTATTTATATCTTGTCCTTCTGTATTCTAATATATCCTAATTTAATTATATATCCGAGGTAGTCGACTTTCTGAACGTAAAAGTAGCTTTTAACTAGTTCTACTAGGAGATGTGCATTCTAAAGTATCTGAAGTATCTGCTATATATATTGCTTATATTCCTTAAGGGTCTTAAAGTAAATAAGAATATCATTAAAGTAGATAATATATATAATATCTAGGAATTTACAGAAGATATAGTTGATTATTTCCTAGAAAGATACTAATATATTAGTTAATCTAAAAGGTATAATCAAGTATTTATAGTATCTATAGCGAGTCCTGAATACTATCTTCTATTCTTCTCCTTCTTTAATATAGATATAGTAGTAACCTTCTTTAAGGTTTAATACTGTAAACTATTATACGCTTTATAGTTGATCCTTGATTTCCTTGAAAAGTAGTAAAAGGTACTAGTTTTTAATAGTAATGTCATTAAGCTATCTATAGTCTATATAAAGTTAAAGTTTTCTGTTTTTCTTTAATACAAACAGGATCAGGTATCCTGCTAGTAATTATAATAGTTTAATATATCTTCTCTTAAGGTTCTTATCGAGGTATTCCTTAAGCGTCTTTAGTCTTGCCTTGTTAAGTTTATAAATAAGAAAGAACTATAGTTGAGTTCCTTCTTTTAGTAGTATCTCGTAGTTATATAGGCTGTATTCTAGAAGTCCTATATTAAATTTTCCTTAAAACAGCTTTGTGAATTCGTAGTACTCTTGTAGTATTTTAGCGAATATTAGTATTAGTCTGTCCTTCTCTGTTTCTGCTTTATAGAGGAACAGGAAGTACTATTGAGTGTTTTTATTTAGGGACGATTTCTTTAGTAGCTCTAAAGGTTCTCTTTAAGCCAGACTGAATTTCCTAAGTTATAGTTATAGGATTTCCTTATAATTCTAAAGTCTACACTTCTGTTATCGCTCTAAGTCAGGCTAAGCTTTTCTAGGCTTATATATGCTTGTTGTTATACTAATCTGCTAATGCCCTAGCACTTCTTATTTAAGTTCATTATTGCTAGATTCTTCTTTATAAGCTATCAGCCTTGCTAATTTAGAGGTAGTCGTGGGTTTGTTTAAGGCCTCTTTCCTTAAGTATTCCTTAGTAACTGAATCTAATCCTTTGCTGTTGATTACAACCTTCTTATAAGTAACAGCATTATCCTATAAGATTTAGCTAATAGTCTAATCGATTCGAGAATTATACTCCTTAAGCTAAAGAAGTCTTATAATTAGTTTATAATATGCTGTATTTATAATATTTAATATAATAAAAGTTATGTGTTTTTAAATTAAGATAGGTAGATAATTAGTTTTCTTATTGATTACTCTTTAATTATACACAACTAGTTGTCCTTTTATAGTACTAAGTTGATAGGATCGTTCTTTTTAATGCTATTATAGTCGTGCTTTATTAATAATTACTAGTGATATAAAGTTTCCTTAAGCGCTGCTGTCTAATAGAGCGCTGTATCATTTCTCGTTAATATAAGCATCTAATTTTATATGCGTATAGTCTCTTTCTACTGCATATAGAGACCTTTAAGCTTTAATTATCTATAGTTCTGTTATAAGCAATCCTTCCCTTTTAAAGATTCTTATACTTTATAAGCCGCTCTCTAAGCTAGCCTTCTAGCGTGCTATTAGCCTTGCATGCGTTGTTCCTTATTATCCTAGTGCTTATACTAGTCTCGAACCTTATAGTAGATATAGATAGTGCAGTCTATAGTTCTACACTGCTACTATTTGACTTTCTTATTAATGCATTCTCTAGGACAGTCATCCAGCAATCTAATATAAGCGTTATTATGCTTTCTGTTAAGAATTTCCTTAAATCGTAGGTAGGGTTCCTTAATTGCCTAGATAATCTAGCTGAACTCTCTAACTAGAAACTACTCGTGTTTGACTTTTTCTATAAAGTGCATCTCGCAGCTGTAGTATATATATAAGATCTATACAAGCTTATAGTATTTTCTATCGATTAGGCTGATTTTAATATCCTCTAGCTATTCAGCTTTAATATTTTAAATAAGTATTATAGCGAAGAGATCTCTAAGCCTAAGGTTATATACTATATATTTAATCGCTAGGTTCTGAGTATTCTGTCTTTAGTCTGAGTTATAGCTATAAGTTCTTTCCTCACTTATAGTTTCTGTGCTTGAATAGTCTAGGTTGCTATTATTTAGTACTATATTATAGATTAAGCCCTTTTTGTTTATTACTAGTCGCTGTGTCTTCTTAAGTGCTTTAAGGAACTATCCTAAGCCTTCTTTCTCTAAAAGGTGTGTTAAGCATTTATTATTAAAGCAGAACGTCTAATTAAAAAGTCTATAATCGCAAATAAAGTCCGATACTTACTTTAGTAAGATGTTGTTACTCAGCTAATTAAGTTCTTATTATTAAAGGATATTTACCTGTTGTCTCTTTTAGACTAGTTGCTATTATAATTTTTTAAGTTATCTGCATTCTTATATAAAGTAGCTGTGCTTTCTATAATTATAGCACTTAACGCTATTATTTAGTCTTCCTGTAAACTAATAGTTAGCTGCGTCTAGTTCTATTAGGCTAGTATAAGTACTTCTACTTTATACTGTATTTTAGCGCTGATTTCCACCTTAATTTTTAAGCTAGAACTTCTTACTATTACCTAGCTGTAAGCACTATATAGTTTGGCTTCCTTCCTTCTTAAACTTCTCTATCTATTATTTATAGAGACAATTATTAATTCTAATAGCTGTGTTTGCAAATATTATAAAGTCTTTAGGCTAATTCTGCTTAAAGATCTTATTCTTAACTTTGTCTTTAAGTCCTTTATAATAATATTTTATAAAGTTCTTATCTTCCTATAAGAGTTATACTGCAAGTTGCTTAAACTTAACTATATAGGCTAATACTAACTTAGTTTATTTAAGGTCTATTAGCTGCTAAGCTATAGTGTGTTTTTTATTAAAGTTATCGAAAGTTTCCTTAAAGGCCTTCTCGAAGCCTGCAAAGGAGTCGAATATTTCCTTAGTGCTCTATCTTTAAATCAAAGTGTCCTTAAGGGTAGAGGACAGTTTTTTTGTATAGACGTTTTTTTCGCGCTAGCAAAGACTAGGGTAAGGGGATCGTTTTTCCTTCTGCAAACTGTCCTTAATCTAAATTTTGAGATTTTCGCTCTATTTTAATTTGAAGTCTTGTCGCCTCTTGATAAACTACATCCTTTCTAAATTTCAAGTATTGCTGACACTACGATGCATTTCAATTACAAACTCTATTTTTTCAGGTTAAAGATTGATGTAGTAAGACCCGCTTGTAGAAAGCACAAATCAGGACGCGTTTCTAACCCACCCCTAGTTCAAGCTGCTCTTCTGATCTGAGGCGTCTAACGCAATCAAAAGAACAAATTAGAATATACTTCTAACCTACCTTTAGTTTAAGCTGCTCTTCTGATCAGAGGCTTCTAATATATTTAAATATTTAATGCTTATATACATGATTTTATACACTGCTAGTAAAGTAAGATGCTGAATAACCAGCTCTAATCTGCACCTTAATATAGCTGATAATATTAATCTATTTTATTTCTATACTCTATTATATATTATTATTTATAAGAAATGCTAATTTAGAGTTTTTATAAATAAGATAGTAGAATATCTAGCTATACTATACTACTAGATGCTTAAAAAGAAGTAATAAGTAATCGCCTGCTTAATATAGAGCTTGCTTAGTATCTATTATATATAATAAAACTTGCTAGATTTCTAATTCTTAGCTTTAACTAGCACTTTAATCTCTCTTCTCAGCGATATTTAAATAAATAGCCTTATATATTAGAAGTGCTCTTTTATAAGCTAGCAGGCTTATAAAATGCAAGACTATTACTGCCTCTTGTATAGGTAAGCGAATCCTTATATAAGTAGCTGCTTATCTGCTTAGGAAGCTGCCCCTCCTGTCTTATAGCGAACGCAGGTGCGCTATTAGAGGCTCTTTCTTAGCTAGCATACAAGCAAGTGGTTTAAGGTGGAATAGCAGAGCTAGTATAAAGATAGCTAGCCTGCTATACGCGAGGACGACCTGAAGCAGCAGATTACAGCGTTGTTTTGTTCTATATAAGAGCTGCTAGCTGATTAGATAGATAGGCTAATCTAGGAAGGAAATAAGTAGCTAGAGCTTAATCTGTAGCTTTGCAGGGTAGGCTAGGTAGCTTATCTAGTAAGCTTTAACCTGATCAGCACTTAGGTGCTTCTTACGCTGATCTAGGAGGACGAGCTGATCTTGCAGGCTATATAAGAGAGCTTTTAGCAGGTTGCTGAGAAAGCCTAGTATACTATAATAGCTACTATCGCTAGCTATACTATTCTATTTAAGGTTAACTAAAGAGATAAGTATATTAAGTCTTAGCAGCTATTTAATAGCTAGCTAGAAGACAGCTTATAGCAGCACTATATAGATATCTAGCGCTATATCCTGAGCTATATTATATAGATATAGCTTTTTAGCTCTGATTAGCAGCTAGCGTATATATTTACAGCTGAGCAGGACTGTTTCTATACCTAGCTTCTCTGCTAAGCTGAGATAGTTTAAAAGGTAGAGCCTTTTTAAGCCCTACTGCAACGAGATAGAGTATGCTTAAACTTCACTATTTAGCTTCTTGACTATCCTTTATAAGATGCTGAATATAAGAGCGCTCTTTTAAGCGCCTTTGCTATCCTTAGCATTCAGCAGAATAGTAGCTAGAAAACGCTATTTAATTATATAGTTATCTACTCAGCTATTATTAAGCTAGCTTAGATGCTTATTATCCTATAGGCTTTTCTTAAGTATAAGGACGAAATAGTAGTAGTAAAACAAGCTAATATAGCTATAAGGTTGCTAGAAGAATAAGTATAAGAGTACTGCTTTAAGCTTTTTAAGATTATCTAAGTAAAAGTTAATCGATATATAATAATAATCAGCCTTAGAATTAGGCCTACGCTGCTTAACTAGATTTATAAAGCAAGATTATATAGCCTGAAGATTCGCTATAATACCCTAGCATAGAGCAAGGTAGATTAGCAAGATAACTATATTATTTATAATAGTATATAACTCTCCTCTGATTAGATCTCTAATATAATTTATAGCTTTTTAAGCCTAGTATAACAGCGCTTTACTAAAATGCTTAAAATCCTAGACTTAAAAGCTCTACTGCTTATTAACTAGCCCTCTCTTAAGGATAATTACTATAAAGACTAGGTCAGCTATTTATTCTTTATAGATTATTAGAATTAGTAGCTTATAAATAGCTAGTAGTAGCTCTTGAATTATATCCTAGCTAGTGTAGAGTTATATATAGGGTAGTTCGATCCTTGCTCTTAACAGCTTTAAAACCCTGCTGTCTGCTAGTTCTGCTGCTAGGCTGAGACGTTCTGCAAGCAGCTGCTCTTTCTAATGCACTTCACTAGAAGGCAGCTAGCGCAGTCTTTAGAGATCCTTACCCTCTAATCTAAGAACTCAGCATATAAAGGCCTCCAGAATATCTTTCTTCACAACAAGCTAGTCTATTTTATTACTTTATACTATAAGAGCTACTATGCAATAGTGCAGCTTAAAATCATCTACTGCTATCTGCTGCGTAAGGTCAGAGCTCTTTTTATTTAATATCTCTAGCTTGCTCTTTTCTTCTAGCAGTAGATTAAAGAGCTTCTAAGAGCTAGCTAAGAAAAAAACCCTCTACTATAGGCTGATTAAATTATAATAGAAATAAAAAAAGAAGAAGAGTAGGCTTTTAGACTAGCAACTATAAGTATATAGCTATAGCTACTAGACTAGATAAAGCGCCTCCTCTTATAATATAATATATAGCTTATAAGTATTAAGATTATAATTAGTGCTTAATAATATATTATAATTGCTATTATCTACTAATACTTTAGTAAAGGCTACTATAGCAGTATATAAAGTTAGTAAGAAAGTAGTAAAGAAGATTAAATAGATAATAAGCAAGAAGTTAATTATATCTTTAATATACAGGCTAGGTATAGTATAATAATAGCTTAGATAATTTATAGAAGAGAGCTGTAGTAGAGCTAGTTTGAAATAGCTGCCTGAAGAGACTAGTTCTGAAAAGCTAGCAGCTAGTAGCATTGATTCCTAGGCTTCTAAAGCAACTACACTCTTAGGATTCTATCTAAGCGGAAAAGGGAAGTATTTAAGGAAGAATAAGAGCAGAGCTAGCTGCAGCGCTTTCAGCAGCTTTATAAGACTAACCTCTCTAAGCAGTTACAGTAGATGCTAAGGGAGAAGGCGTAGTTCTAAAGCAGCTAGGAGCTTGTGCTGCAAGCGATTGTGTAAGGGGAAACGCTTATTCTGCAGATCGCTAAGACTAGCAGCGGAAAGGCTCTCTCTTTTCTGCTCCTAGTATATTATTCGCCTTAGGGCGTTATAATTGTAGTTGTCCTACTTCTTGCACTACAAGGCAATCTTATCCGAAGATGCTAGGCACATTAGATCGATGCGCACATTTAGGCTAGAGCTAGTATAAATCGAGCTGCAGCGATTATTTTCATTATGCTAGAATCTACCCTTATATAGTAGTTCTGCAGCTTTATAAACTAGCTAAGAGCTTGTAAACAGCTAGATCAGGTTATAATCGACGAATACTATATAGCTTTTAATACCTGAGATAGCTTCTGACTAAAGCTGTAAGAGCTTAGGGCAGTAATCGCAGTATATAGTATATAGCAGGTCTTTCTAACAGCTATACTGCTGCTTAAAGATAAGCTATCTTTCTTCTGCCTAATATAGATTTCTAATTTAGTAGTTTTCCGAACTACTACTATTTAAAAGAATATTAGCTATTAAGTAATCTCTACTACTTTTAATCAGATAGAGGCTATAATTTATAGAATAGTATCTTAAGTCCTAGTATAATAGAATAAAGGTAAGGTGCTTGTCTATAAAGAAATAATCTAGCAGATTAAAAGCTTTAGGACTGCTTTAGAATGCAAGGTATATTATAATAGGGTAGGTAAGGCCTCTAGCAAGCTTGCTATTCTATAGAGATAAATAGAAAACAGCTAAGTAATTATAGCAACTAATATATTAGGAATAGATCTAGATATTCCTAATATATATATAGTAGTCTATACTGAGCTGCTAATGCAGCTATAAAACTATGCGCAAGAAAGCAGCTGAGCAAGCTAGAATAGAAAGGCCTGTCTTGCTATCCTCCTCTAGAATAAAGGAGCAACTGCGAATATCAGCAATAAAATACGCTAGTTTTTAAAAGAAAAAAGGTGCTGCTGCATCCTCTTTAATTAGGTTCTTAACAGCTAGTACACTTGAATATAATATACTATAAGTAAGGTGCTCTATAATTAGTGCAAGGCAGGTAAGGAGAACTGCTAGCCTGCTTCTAATTAGACGCTTAGCTGCAAGCTCTTTATATAGATAAAATAGAAATGCAACTAGGTGTAGAAAGAGGTGCTCAGGGAGTATAAGGAAAAGGGCTAGATCGTTAAGGCGTTTCTCTAGCAGCTCGAGGTATAGAACAGCGCTTATATTCTCTGCTAAAGCAGCGGAGAAAAAAGCCTAGCAGCTAAGTATTCGAGAGCAGAATGCCTATTTTAGCAAGATCTGCTCTAGCGCATGATCAAGGAGAGCTAAAAGGAGCTGCAGGAGAAAATATTTACTAGAAGGAGCCTAGCGCTGTATTTAAGGTATTTCTAGTATAAGATTCCTTAAGCCTTCTGCACAGCCTAAGAAAAGAGGCTGTCTAATCAGAGGTCTTATAATTGAAAGCCTAATGCAACCTGTTAGTACTCTTTACTAATTACATCTGTTGTTTCAGAACTATAGGTTCTTTATAGTGATATAATTAAAGCGCTGATTTTTACGCTGATAGATTAAGACTAAGTATAGCCTTCTAGCAAAGTCTTTATCTATCTATAGATAGGCTGGCGCTGTATATAGCTAAATATAGAGATAAATAATCTCTGCTAAGTATTTTTAAAAATAATAGAAATAGTTGATAAAATACTAGGAGAGGAAAAGTAAAGTTTACAGCTTTCTTACTTAATATATATAATATAAGTTAAAATAAGTTTACTATAAGTATAAGCACCTTTTTTTAATCGCTGTTTATTTTTAAATACTTTAGCTAGCTATATTATATATATATATATAAGCTTAAATTA
>JALRMH010000143.1:0-10716 GCA_026119935.1 Endothia cerciana
ATAATATTATAAGTTAGTTATTAATAAAACTATATTATAAAAAGCATTTATAATATAGAGTAATTAGAAAAGATAATATTAAAAGATAGACTATAAGCTGATAAAAGTTGATCTTAGCAGGTTAATAATAATAGATTAGAGTGCAGCAGGCGTTAAAGTTGATCTTAATAGGTTAATAATAACAGGTTTAGAGTGTAGTAGGTATTAGCATTTCTAAAGAGTTAAAGCGATTAAAGATATAAAGTAATTAGAAAAAATAATATTAAGAAATAGACTACAGGCTGATAAGAGCTGATCTCAGCAGGTTAATAATAATAGGTTAAAGTATAATAGGTATTAGCGTTTTTAATAAGGTAGAGTAATTAGAGATATAAAGTAATTAGAAAGAATAATATTGAGAAACAGACTGCAGGCTAATAATAATAATAGATTAAAGTGCAGCAGGTATTAGTGTTTCTAATAAGATAAGGCAATTAGAGATATAAAGTAATTAGAAAGAATAATATTAAAAGATAGACTACAAGCTAATGATAATAATAGGTTAAAGTGCAGCAGGTATTAGCGTTTCTAATAAGGTAAAGCAATTAGAGATATAGAGTAATTAGAAAGAATAATATTAAGAGATAGACTGCAGGCTGATAATAATAATAGGTTAAAGTGCAGCAGGTGTTAGCGTTTCTAATAAAGTAAAGCAATTAGAGATATAGAGTAATTAAAAAGAATAATATTAAAAGACAGACTACAGGCTAATAATAATAATAGGTTAAAGTGCAGCAGATATTAGCGTTTCTAATAAAGTAAAGCAATTAGAGATATAGAGTAATTAGAAAGAATAATATTAAGAGACAGACTATAAGCTGATGATAATAATAAGTTAAAGTGCAGCAAGTGTTAGCATTTCTAATAAGATAAGGTAATTAGAGATATAGAGTAATTAGAAAGAATAATATTAAGAGATAGACTATAAGCTGATAAGAGTTAATCTAAGCAGGTTAATAACAACAGGTTAGAGTGTAGCAGGTGTTAGCTTTTTTCTAAAAGCGTAGAGCAATCAAAGATATAAAGTAATTAGAAAGAATAATATTAAAAGATAGACTGCAGGCTGATAAGAGTTGATCTAGGCAGGTTGACAACAACAGGTTAAAGTGTAGCAGGTGTTAGCCTTTTTAAGAAGTCAAAGCGATTAGAAATATAGAGTAATTAGAAAGAATAATATTATAAGACAGACTACAGGCTGATAAGAGTTGATCTTAGCAGATTAATAATAATAGTCCAGAGTATAGTAGATATTAGCATTTCTAAAGAGTTAAAAATGCTTCTGAGGCTGCATCTAAATATCTAGCTGCTAGCTATATTTCTATTTGCAACTGCAATTAATAAGCACTTTATAAGCACTAGCCTTTTAATTAGACAATCTAGCTTTAACCTATCTATACCTTCTATATTAAGTACTATAAGCTGTCTGCCTACTAATTCGCACCTGTAAATAAAGGCGCCTTCTACTACCCTTTTACTTTTCTTTACTATTTTAGATTCTTAAGCTCGGATCACCTATTATTAGAGCTAAAAGATAGACTATAAGCTAATAAGAGTTGATCTTAGCAGGTTAATAATAATAAATTAGAGTATAATAGATGTTAATATTTCTAAAGAGTTAAGGTAATTAAAAATATAAAGTAATTAGAAAAAAATACTTTTATAATAAACTTTTATAAAGTTAAAAGACAGATTATAAACTAATAAGAGTTGATCTTAGCAGGTTAATAATAATAAGTTAAAATATAATAGGTATTAGTATTTCTAAAGAGTTATAGTAATTAAAGATATAAAGTAATTAAAAAAGATATACTTATAGATTAATAAATATAAAAAGTTAAAGGAATTTAGCTAGCAAGTTATATCAGCTTAAGCATCAGCTTAATCAGGCTAATGCTAAACCTATAGCTTGTATTTAGACCTAGCTTAAGCAGGCTAGCTTAAATACTTTCTTTTTTTCTAAAAATAAAAATAAACTATCTGAATTAATAATTTATACTATCTGCAGGTCTGCTTCTAATATTTATACTATATAACTACTCCTTTAAGAAGCTCTTCGATAACCTCTTTTAAGCCTTCTATAAGGATTTTAAAGACTAGATAGAAGCCTTATTTAAAGACATTATATCTAGCTTTCAATATAAACTAAAAAAGCTCCTCTGCATTCGTAGTATCTATATAAGATATAACTAAGGCTGAATTGCAAGGTAACTAGCTAATCTTGCAGTAATAGACGAAATGCTTAAATAGCCTTAGGAAGAGCTAGCAAATATAGATTTCAAGCTTAGATCTCGAAGAGCGCGAAACAGATGTGAAACCTCTGCCTTTCCTGCCCTCTCTGCCCCCTTAGCACCCTCTTAAGCAATAATAGCACTGCATGATAAAGAGGACAGACTGCAGGATAGGGAACCCCTCAGCGCAAGGCTCCCTTCACTATCTAGGCTCTAGAAAGCTTTATCGTCAGGAAGGGCTATCCCCTTGATTAAACTGCATAAAGGCGAGACGATTAGAACGCTGCAATAATTGCAACCTAGGAAGAACACCTTTGTTTCGCAGGCTTAAGACCTCTAAGGCTAATACAAAAACACCTATAGTCAGCGTTTCTAAGCACAACAGCATTCCTACCTTTAAGGCTGCTACTAGGCTATAATCTATATAGATCGCTGCTGCTAGAGCCTGTCTATAACAGAACCTTTAATCCTAGCGTCTTTATAACCTTTGTGAAGATGTTCGATCGCAAGAAGGCGTATACTAGAGAACCTTATAACCTTCTAGATAATAAGGTCTGAATTCTCTTTAATATCTGCTATTATATGCAGATCAGTCTGAACTAGTTCTATACTATATTTCTGCAAATTCTTACAGAGCAAGCAGAGATATTCTACATCTACTACATCGAGTATAAAGATATATTTGCTATAGTATATGCTAAGACTAAGATCTATTTCAACACAGAAGTGAATCGCTATTAATATTATATAGACTAGACCTTAACCTCTTTCTAAAGCCTTTATTAATAAAACCTTGAGAAGAATCTCTATAAGATCCTTTATATACTGCTTAATAAGCTTTAACTGTACTAATGCACCCTTACCCTAGACTTTTAAGGCGAAGAGGTGCTGAGAACAGCTGTAATAGCCTCCTGCTGCAGTATCTATAAGCTTAGGCACACTCTTTTCAAGCCTACCTAGGTGTGCGAGATGCTGTTTTCAGATATATAATCGTCTATTGCTACCTATCTTAACTGCGCTGCATCTTAACACTTACTAGCAGAGCCTTAAAGGCTTTAAGAGCTCTGAGACGACGATGATTAGGACGATCAGTACTATCTTAATCGCTATTACAGCAGCAGCTGTAGCAGAGGCTCCTTATATCTTTATCGCAGCTAAGGCTGTAATAACTACAGCTATAATAATTAAGATTCTTGCTAGTGTAGTAGCTGGAAGAAGAAATGCTATATCTGCAGGAAGGAAGGCTGCTAGTTAATAAAGCACTTTAAAAACGAGCGACGACATGCTTATAACTAGTACGCTACCGACTGCGATTTACTAGGAAAACTAATAAGCAACTTTGCTGCCTTTTTAATAGACTATAAAGAGTACGAAATAGACTGTTAATAGCTTTAAGAGGATGAAGACGACTTTGTTGCTTTCTTGACTAACTATAATAATAATAACTAAATTATTATTTAAAAGGGTTGTTTTAAATATAAAGAGAAAAAAAGTGCTAGTATAAATTAATAAGTATAAGGAGTTGAAGGGATTTAGCTAGCGAGCTATATCAGCCTAAGCATTAGCCTGATCAGGCTAATGCTAAACCTATAGCTTATATTTAGATCTAGTTTAAGCAGGCTAGTCTAAATAGCTTCCTTTTTTTTAAGAATAAAAATAAACTATTTGAATTAATAATCTATACTATTTATAAATCTGCTTCTAATATTTATAACTTAATAACTATGCTTTTATAATAAACTTTTATAAAGTTAAAAAATAGACTATAAGCTGATAAAAGTTAATCTTAGTAAGTTAATAATAATAAGTTAGAGTATAGTAAATATTAGTGTTTTTAAAGAGTTAAAGCAATTAATAATATAAAGTAATTAAAAAAGATATATTTGTATAATAAACTTTTATAAAATTAAGAAATAAACTGCAGGCTAATAAAAGTTAAATTTAGCAAGGTAATAATAATAGATTAGAGTGTAGTAAATATTAGTATTTTTAAAAAGTCTAAGAATGCTTCTAAAGCTGTATTTAAATATCTAGCTGCTAGGTATATTTCTATTTGCAATTACAATTAATAAGCACTTTATAAGCACTAGCTTCTTAATCTAATAACTTAGTATTAACTTATTTATATTTTTTATATTAAATACTATAAGCTATCTGCCTGCTAATTCGCACTTATAAATAAAGACGCCTTCTACTACTCTTCTACTCTTTTTTACTATTTTAAATACCTTAGTTCTGATTAGCTATTAATAAAGTATTAGTAAAGCCTGCAGATCACACAAGTCAGCTTGTTAAGTACCCTTAGCTAAAAGCTCTATATTATAATATAATAACTAATACTTAAAATCTAAGCTTAAAGTCTTAAGCCTAAAGCTAGTAAGCTTTCTTTTTATATAAATAGCTAGCCCTAGCTAGCTCTTAATCCTTAGCTCTGTCACTTTATAACACTTGCTACTCGTAATATAAAGCTAAATTATTATAAGTTATATTTTATTTAAAAGACAGACTATAGGCTGATGAGAGTTGATCTCAGCAGGTTGATAATAACAAATTGGAGTATAGCAGGTGTTAGCGTTTTTAAGAAGTTAAAGCGATTAGAGATATAAAGTAATTAGAAAAGATCGTATTAAAAGACAGACTACAGGCTATAAGAGTTGATCTCAGCAGATTAATAACAACAGGCTAGAGTGCAGCAAGTGTTAGCGTTTCTAATAAATTAAAAGGATCAGAGATGTAAAGTAATTAGAAAAGATAATATTAAGAGATAGACTATATACTATAAGAGTTGATTTTAATAGGTTAATAATAACAGGTTAGAGTGCAGTAGGTATTAGCATTTCTAAGAAGTTAAAGCGATTAGAGATATAAAGTAATTAGAAAAGATTGTATTGAGAGACAGACTGCAGGCTGTGAGAGTTGATCTTAACAGGTTAATAATAATAGGCTAGAGTGCAGCAGGTATTAGCATTTCTGACGAGTTAAGGGGATTAGAGATGTAGAGTAATTAGAAAAGATAATGTTAAGAGACAGACTATATACTGTAAAAGTTGATTTTAGTAGGTTGATAATAACAGGTTGGAGTGCAGCAGGTGTTAGTGTTTCTAAGAAGTTAAAGCGATTAGAGATATAGAGTAATTAAAAAAGATTGTATTAAGAGACAGACTATAGGTTATAAAAGTTAATCTCAGCAGGTTAATAATAATAAGTTACCTAAAGGCTTAGATTAAAAGAATAAAAGGAGAAGCATACTCTACTTTCTACTGCTTTTTATATTTATTCTAATTAGAAAATAATGCATTTTATTCCTGCCTACTATCTGTCTTAATAAATCATCCTTCCTAGCTCCTCCCTTCTAAAGTAATCTCTTAGCAGACTACTTCTGCTGTGTATTAGCTACTGAGTCCTTTTCTATCTTAATATTAACGCGCTTATTAATATAGGTAGTTTTACCTAGTTCGAAGTCAGAAGCTAATATACTTAGCAGCTTTTAGCTAAACTACTAAAATACTAGGTTAGCATTTGCTCTAATCAGTATAAGCGAATAATAGTATATATAAGTGCTTTCGCCTTATAGATAGCTAGATGCTTCCTATGTATTTTGAATATATACAAGCTAGCTTTAATATGCTAGATATAGTTAGCGCAGGCGCTCTTTTAGATACCTAGGATCGAGCAGCATTTAAAAAAGGGAAGTATAATATAAGCAGAAGTTATGTTCTTAAGCTTGTATATATGCCTTGCAGCTCTTTAGAAATAGTAATTGCAAGGGTTCTAGTTTCAGAAGCTAAAGAGAGCGATGATCAGAGCTAGCATGCGTTGCGCATTAGTGTTGTAGCCTAGCAGGGCGAGGTATTTGCCTAAAGGCCTGAAGCTAGAGAGCTTAATAAAGACAGAGTTCGGTTAGATCTACTAAAATCAGGACTTCTCTGCTATTTAAAAGCTCTGCTCTTATAAAGAGAGGAGCTAGGCAAAGGTATTTCTAATCGCCTGCGCTATTATCTCCTTAGTATTAAGGATCTATATACTATACAGCTAGCTGATAAACCCTTTTAGAGTCTAGAACTAAAGAACGTAATACAAGTCTCTATACTTATTGCATATCTGCATATAGCTAGGCTAAGATATAGTTTTGAAAAGTAGAAGCTGATCTTATGCAGATATAAGGACTATTAAGCGTGCAGAAGTAAAGACAGGCTTACTATTGCTAGCTATAGTAGGTGAGAGAGATAAAGATATTAAAAAGAGGGAAGGGGGTTAGTAGTTTAAAGTAGTTTAAAGTAGTTAGAAGAGATAAGAAGTTATATAGGCTTCTAATCAGAGCTATTCTATATTATTTATCGCTAGATAGAAAAGTAGGTATATAACTTACTATAAAGAGTAGATCACTATAATAGGAAGGAGCTTATAATAAATTACAACTATTAGTGAATTATTTAAGTGTATAAGTTGTATAGATATAGAAGTTATGCAAGCTTATATAAAGTAACTATGCTTAATAGTTAAGGATCTTTTATAGAAAGATCTGCCCTTGCTGGCCCTTCTTGCTTATTTCTGATCCTCTGTTTCTATTAAATAATAACAACTTTAACTATAAGGCTATCTTTAAAAATCAGCTCTATCTGCCCCCCCCCTTCTCTTTTTTTTCCTTGCCCTGCTTTCTATCAGGAGCTTTAAAAGCAAGCTCTTCTACTATACTCTATAAGAATTGCATACAATAGATCAGAGCCTATAATATCAGATCAGAAAGAAAAGAAGCTAGCTGCTAGCGCTGACATGCTAATCCTGTCTCTTAAAGAGGCTTAGGCAAGACTGCTTAGCAGCTACTAAAGCTAGTAGAGCTAGCTGTCTTGCTTATCTCGCTTCAGCAGTACCCCTCCTTAATAGTTAAACCCCTTCTAAGATGCAGCTAATAAGATTCAAGAGGAATTCGATAAAGAAGGGAAGAGGCGCTTTATAATACCTGCTAGAGAGGCCTAATCTATTCTTTCTACGCCTATGCCTGCACTATTTATAATACTACCTTAATAGTATCTAAACACAGCGCTTAATCTAAGCTGAGTAATTATAAATTCGATGAATATAAGCTATTCTGCAATTAGTAGTACTCTGTTAGCAGAGCATCTAGACTACTTCGACCTAAAGCTACTTAACCCTCTATTAGAGAGGGCAAGCGCGATTTTCCAGCACTTTTTCCTAGAGATCACCTTTCACTAAAAGCTATATAATAATAAAGACTAGTCTCTAGAGGCAAGCATATTTAGCAGGATGCATTAGATATATATAGCATTTGCTATTTATAATATTAAAGCCTTCATCTTATAGCATAAGCAGATTATAGATATAGCATTAATAGGCCTGATTAGATAGCAGCTAATAGACTTAGCTTGCTATATATAAATACTAAACTAGGTTTTTAATTTTAAAAGCAAGATAATCCTACGCTATAGAGGGAAATACAGCCTAGAGGTGTGCTAAGTAGTTATCCTCTATCTTTATAAGAACTACTAGTTTATAGTAATCTATAACTACTACTGCTATGCTATCTAGGTTCTAGATTCCTTCTATTATAAGAAGAAAGTAGTCTGAAAGACAATTGTCAGCCTAATTAAGCTGCATCTAGATATAATAAAGAGGCTGCTTAAGAATAAAGCCCTTACTTACTAGTATATTAAGACATTCTTGCAAGAAGACAGATAGAGCTGCGGCCTATATATAGCAAACAACCTACGCTTCTTTTTCTAGGAACTAGAGCAGCAGGATAGTAGAGCGTTTACTAACTAGCAGCGATTAGCCTTATACATAAAGTCAGATAGTAGTAGCATCCTGCTCTAATAATATATTGAAAAGGCCTTTCTAGTAGTAATCTGATTAAAGCTAGGCTTAGCAGGAGGGGTCTTATAGAAGGGCAAATTCTTTAAGAGAAGCCTAGATGCTTAGAAGCGCGATAGTAGTGTTAAAGGGTTTGCAAAGCTGCAGATCTCAGACAGAGCTAAGAAGGCCTAGGTTAACCCGACGAACTTCTAGCTTAGCTCTATAGAGGCAGTTAATTTCGCACTACAGGCAGCTGATTAAATGCGCTGCTCGCTACTACCTATACTACCTAGCTCTATAGCAGTAGAGCAGCATATACCCTTACCTACCCTAGTGCTTGAGAGTATAAGAACGCTGTCACTTAAAAGGCCTAGCCTGAGCTTTGCAAAAGGCACGATGTAGATTGAGATTGCAAGAAAGGGCTATATTACTATGCTGCTCTCTGCATCGCCTATCTACTCTCCTAGGGGCTCTGATTAAGGCGCAGCATCTCTGCAGGGCTCCTCTCCGAGGGGCTCTCTTATAGATTTCGAGATAATGCCAGGCATTAATGCGATAATCTCTCTGCCTAGGCCCTCTTAGCAGCCGGAAAGAATACTGCGATCCTTCAGCAGCAAAGACATAGCCTAGCAGGCGATCGTAAAATCTATATCTTAGATAAGTCTTAGACAGAAGCTACTGTTAAGGACCTCAAGTTTAAGGAGTAATATGTTTATAGCAAGCTGCGCCTTGACAGAAGCTTTATAAGAGTGATCAGAATAGGGCTACTACCTACTGTTCCCTATACTTATCGCGAACCTATCTCGGCAGCTTATGCCGACTTATAAAGCTGGTTTTAAAGGATAGCAGAGAGTGCTGGATAGGCCTGTAAAGAAGGAGAGCACTAATCAGGGCTAGGAAGTGAGGGCAGAGAGGGCTTAGAGGTAGGAGGCGAGCAGGCCTGCTTAAGTACTAAAGTCTAGAAGATAGTAGAGAGGAAAGGAGAATAAAAAAACAAGATTAGTTATAATTAAATAGGATAGTAGAAGGGAGAGACTACCTAGCAAGGGGGGCAGAGGTATAACAGGTATAGAGATATAGTATTGTTTTTTCTTCTTCTCTTACTTTAAAAAGAGCATTTCTATATTATAGCTCTAATTATCACTAACCTAACTCTAGTAAGCTATTAATATAGCTAGATTCTTATAAATATAGCCCTGTTCTTCTTGCTTGACTTAATAATATATAACTACTTCTTAGTTAAAGTGTGACAGTAAGAGGGAGAGACTACCTAGTAAAAAGGGCAAAGGTATAGCAAGTATAGAGATGCAATATTATTTTTTCTTCTTCTCTTACTTTAAAAGGAGCATTTCTATATTATAGCTCTGATTATCACTAACCTAGCTCTAGCAAGCTGTTAATACAGCTAGATTTTTATAAATATAGCCCTGTTCTTCTTACTTGACTTAATATATAACTACTCTTTAGTCAAGGTATCCTGCAGCTCTACTAGCTATAAGTTTAGAGTGTATTTCCACTCTTTAGTTAAAGTCTTCTGCAGCTCTGCTAGCTGTAGGTTTAAGGTGTATTTCTACCTTTTAGTTAAGGTCTCCTGCAGCTCTGCTAGCTGCGAATTTTAAGTGTATTTCTGCTTCCTAGCTCTGATCAGCTATTAGTACAGCTAGCCTTATATAAATATAGCCCTGTTCTTCTTGCTTGACTTAATATATAACCACTCCTTAGTCAAGGTGTCCTGCAGCTCTGCTAGCTATAGGTTTAGAGTGCATTTCTACTTTTTAGTCAAGGTCTTCTGCAGCTCTGCTAACTGCGAATTTTAAGTGTATTTCTGCTCTCTTGCTCTAATCAGCTGTTAATATAGCTAGACTTATATAAATATAGCCCTGTTCTTCTTGCTTAACTTAATGTATAACTATCTTAGTTAAGATCTCCTGCAGCTTTATCAGCTATAAGTTTAGAAAGTATTTCTATTTACTAGCTCTAATTAGCTGTAAGTAAAGCTAGATTTATATAAATATAGCTCTGTTCTTCTTGCTTGACTTAATATATATATTAGATAAAAAATAAAAATTATAAAATAAAGAGTTTATCTAGCTAAATTTTATAAGAATTACAGAGTACAAACTCTATATATAAATATAAATAAAAGCTATATATAAAGCTAAGTCTTATAAAGTAAAGCATTTAATATCTATTTACTTTCTTTTTATACTTTTTCTTACTATTTTATATAGTGTTTAAGCTTATTAATATAATCTTTGCCTTATTATTTAAGAGCTTTAATATAAATAAAAAATAATAATAAAAAGAAAGAGATTAAAGAAGTAGAAGAAGATAAGGGTTATACTAAGCAGAAAGTAGTAACTTTTTTATATATTATTAAAAAGAAAATAATAATAATACAGCTTTTAATAAATATTTGAATATTATATATATTAAAAGCTTTTATTAAAGCTTGCTAAGTAGAAATAAAAATAGAGTAATATATATTTAGCTTTTAAATAAATAAAGATATTCTCTTTTTAAGTACTTTTATTATTTTTTTATTTTAGTTAATTATACTGCTTTTTCAACTTCTTAAAGCTATAACTTTAATCTTTATAATTATTATTGTAATCTTTTTGCTTAACTTAATATAGAT
>JALRMH010000144.1:0-10547 GCA_026119935.1 Endothia cerciana
ATATGCTAAGCTCTCGCCGACACTTATCCAGCACATCGACGAAGCTTTGCCGACGATTCCTAAGACAAGAGACGAGCTGGTCACTTTTGCAACTAGATTGTAGGAATCCCGGAGAGAGCGGGAAGTAGGCACGTCGGAGACCCCCAACGACAGCAAAAAAGCAAACCCCGCTCAGGACCAGGGGTCTGAAACACCAGCTAAGCGCCAGCGAACCGAACCTGATTTATCAGAGATAAAGTGTTGGATTTGTAGCAAGAAGGGCCATATTTCACAGCGATGTCGGGAAATGCGATAAAGGCTGTCTAGTGCCTGGGAAACTGATGATCTGAAGGCTGTCTAGTGCCTGGGAAACTGATGATCTGAAGGCTGTCTAGTGCCTGGGAAACTGATGATCTGAAGGCTGTCTAGTGCCTGGGAAACTGATGATCTGAAGGCTGTCTAGTGCCTGGGAAACTGATGATCTGAAGGCTATCTAGTGCCTAGGAAACTGATGATCTGAAGGCTGTCTAGTGCCTGGGAAACTGATGATCTGAAGGCTGTCTAGTGCCTGGGAAACTGATGATCTGAAGGCTGTCTAGTGCCTGGGAAACTGATGATCTGAGGAGGCTGTCTAGTGCCTAGGAAACTGTTGATCAGGAGGCTGTCCAGCGCTTAGGAAGCTGTTGAAACTGTCTAGTGTTGAGAAAGACTGATGAGGCTGTCCAGTGCCTTAGAAACTGTTGATCTAAAGGCTGTCTAGTGCCTAGGAAACTGATGAAACTTGTCTAGCGTTGAGGAAGACTGAAGAGGCTGTCCAGTGCCTTAGAAACTATTGATCTGAAGGCTGTCTAGTGCCTAGGAAACTATTAAGAGGGCTTCGGATCTGATTCGAGGGCGAATCGCACGAAGGGGGAGATAGTTGTCACGAGTAGCAGGTGTCATAAGGTAACAGGGCCAAGGGTTAGGAGCTAGCTAGAGCCAGCTATCTGTATAAAAGGGAAGCCTACTAGCTTTAGGCTTAGGACTTTAGGCTTAGACCTTAAGTGTTAGCTATTACATCGCAATATAGGCTTTTAGCTAGGGGCACTTGACAAGCTGACTTATATAATTCGGATCTACAGGCTTTACTGACAGCTTCTTAGTTCACTATAGAACCTGAGAAAGTTATCCTTGCTAGAACTCGCCTTGAGAAGGACGCTCTTATCTAATATAAGCTTTCTCTCTACAACTATCTAGAACATGCTAACAACCCTGATGCATGCGCTAAAAACACTAAGGAAATATTCAACTTCTTTATAAGCTTTAAGAAAGCTTTTAAGAAAACTTTTAATAACCCTAATAAAGAACGCACTATAGCTTAATAATTAATAGACTTTAAGTAGATTAAATTAGTATTAGCCTATATAGTTAGGTTTAAGCAACTCTTAGTATGACTTTTATAAGAAGATAAGAATTTTATAGAATATTATTATAAAGAACTTAAAGATAAAGTTAAAGATGAAATCTCTAAGCAGGACTAACTTGAAGATTTTATAATATTTGCAAATATAGTAGTTAGAATTAATAACTATCTTTATAAATAATAAATAAAGAAGTCTAAGAAAGAAGGAAGCTAACTTATATAGTACTTATAATCTAATAATAGTAATAAGAAATTTCACTTTAAAAATTAAGATGGAAATCAGCGCTAAAGTATAGTATAGAATAAGAGCACTTATATTAAATTTATAGAACTTAATGCTGTAAACTATTAGTTTATAAGAAAACTAAATAGTAGAATAAAATACTTTAATTATAAAAAGTATAGTTACTTTATATAGGAATATAAATAGCTTAAAAAGCTATAATAGTAATTAGTTTAAAAGAAATAATAAGTAAATATTTTTTAATAATAGAAACTTAATTAGCTGAGTAATAATATTTTATTAGAGTAAGTACTAGACTTTATTAATAATTATAGTTATTTTAATTAAATGTTTTGCTTTAATAATAGATACTTAATATACCTCTTGAAAAAAGAAAGCTTAAGATAGTTCTTTAAAGCATTTAGAAAGATATAGCAATTAGTAATAAGTAAAAAGAGCTTAATCTATAATATAGTATTAAATAATAATAACTCAGACTATTCTAGCACTTTTAAAAAAGAACTTAAAGGGAAGAATTAGAAACTTAAGAATAAATAACTATATTTAATAGCCTACTATTAAGAATATCTTTTATTTTAAGCAATTATAAAAACTATAAGAGAAGAGAACTTTTAGTATAAATAACTAAATAAATTATTAAAACTTATTACTTTAAAGGCAGAAGATAAGAAGGAAACTTATATTTAAGACTTAAATTAGAAATAGATTACTCTAAAGTTAAAAATTAAATATATAGTATATAGATTTAACCTTAAAGACTTATTTATAATAATACCTATCTAAAATATTAAAGCTGAATAGCTAGAAAACTTAAAAATCAGCTTAATTAATAAAGAATACTACGAACTTATATAGGTTTTATATATATATTATAGCTGCAAGATACACTTTATAAATAAAGTTAAATATAAGTAGTTCTTAATTAAAGAATATAACTAGATTATTTAAATAGTTGAAAAACCTTATCTATAATTTAAGAAAGTTCTTAATAAAGAATATAATAATACTTATTGTAATAAGCACTGCAGTAATCCAAAGATCTCTGAGTACCGATTAAGTTTATACTAATAAGAGCAGTATCAAATGTAAGCCTTGAATACAGAAATATAACTAAGTAGTCCGTACAAGTGTTCACTACCTTTAGGGCTATCAGAGTAGGGTGTAATCTAATACTTAGATTAACGACTAAAGAGCTATATACAAGATCTATCTAATAAGAATAAACGTATCCTTATATATCCTGCTCTTTAGCCCTGACTATCCTGACTATATACCGATTTCTCATAGTTTATTCTGAAATATATTGACTATGTTTATAGTCAATATAGTCGCGTTAGTGACCCTAACCCTAGCTTATGTAATCATTCTGCTTTTCTCAGATGTTAGATCTTTAGTTCTGTGCAGGTTGTTCTGTCCTGCTTTTGTTGTGACTTCTATATTATATAGGTCATAACATCATCTCCCTTCTATCGATCGTTGTCCCTAACGATCTTCCTGTGAGTATCCTTAGTTCGTTTTTATCGTGCTTTATACCTTCCTAATCAGGATAAAGGATAAGGTCAGGCTTTCTCGTGTTTCAAAGACCTCTTCTGCTCTTCCGAAGAGCACCCAGGATCGCAATCTTTTGATTGCCCGGATTCTAGAGAGCTTTGTCAAAATGCCTTTTTATTCCTTTTGCGAGAGTCAGGGCCTTGACACCTGTAAGGCTTCGCCTACTGATTCCTCCTGTTGCACCGAATGCATCTGTCTAGGTTGTCCGGGTTGCGACGTTCTTAGTCCTTCCTCTATTAAGCTTCGCAACATCGCTACTCAACACTGCAAGCTGGAGGATGAGATTAAGAAGCGTGAGCTGGAGTTGCTATAGCTTCGGCAATAAAAACAGATGTAGTCTGAAAAGATGAAGCGAGCCCTTCGTCGCGGCATTACTTGTATAGAGGAGTTAGATCGTGTAGAGGCCGAAGAGGCCGAGGTAGAACGAGCGCGTATTACTGCTGAAGTGTGTGTTGTAGCGACTAAAGAATCAGCTGTAGTAGCTAGGGATCCTTCCTTTAAGAGTTTTAATTAGAATTCTATAGATATAGGGAGTTCTATAGTAGACTAGTCGGGTTTTTTAGCTAAAGAGGCCTAGCTTAAAGAGTCTAGAAATATAGCTGGGTCTCTTACTAATAGCCTGTTATTCTGACTAGTATATTCTTCTAACTAGTTTTCTATTTTTTATACTAATAAAGCTATCTTTTAGACTAATCTATTTATAATATTAATCTAGGTTATTATTAGTTTGATTTCTAACTAGTTTATTAGTAATACTAGTTAAGTTTTTATTTATAGTAGGTTAAGTTTTAAGTTAATTTCTAAGAGTTTTTGCTTGCTAGATAACTTTTCTACTTAATAAGGTATTTAAATATGTTGTTTCATCTTCTATATTTAAGTATTCTTTCGACTTTATACTCTAGTTCGTCGTCTTTAACTTCTACTATATTATCTATTAGCGTTTCCTATACTGCTAGTTCTAGTAATAAGATATAAAAGACTAAGTATATTCTTATTTTATAAGGTAGTGCTAGTTTATAATTAACTAGGGAGATTTGTTATAAAATTTTAAATAGTCCTAGTTTCTTATAGTTAAGTTTGCTGCTAGGCCTAGTTGTTTTAATATTTTTACAAAGTAGGTAGACTTTATTTCCCTTCTATAGGATTAGTCTCTTAATCCTCTTAGTGTTTGCATAGCATGTTATTCGTTTTTAGACAAATTATAGTTCTGACTAAAGTTCTTTTTAGATTTTCTTAATTTTTCTAACCCTTTTTTCTACTACTTCTGCATCTGCCCCTAGTAATACTTTGTAATAAGCTATTAAATTGTATCTATAGAGTATAAAGAATAATAATTTCTTTATCATGCTTATATCTATGCTGTTATAAGCGAATTATATAAGGGGTAATAGGTCAACCTAGTTATCCTGTTCCTAGTTAATATAGTATTAGAGGTACTGTTCGACAACTTGATTTATTCTTTCTGTTTATCTATTTGTCTAGGGATGAAATACTATAGACATTTTATATTATATTCCGAGTTGCTTTATAAGTAAAGTCTAAAACTTTAAGTTAAACTTCTTATCTCTATTAGAGATTACTTCTTCTAATATACTATAGTTAGCGATGATTATCCTGAGAAATATATATACGAGTTCTTCTGCTATATTACTTTCTTTATAAAAGAGAAAGTAAATATACTTGCTTAGTCTGCAAACTACTACTAAGATGCTATTATATTATATCTTAGTTAAAAGTTCTTATAAGAAAAGTAGCTTAGTAATAAAGTCTAAACTAATTAATTGCTAAATAATTATAAGTACTAGTAGGGGTTATAGCAGTCTGTAAAGTTTATATTATTCTGCTTTATTTTTTTTATAGCTATTATATTATTATAAGATGCTTTTAATCCTTTTTCTAAAGTCTAGCAGGTTCTAGTATCTTCTAATTCGTTTATAGGTTGCTCTGACTTCTTAATATCTATATGCTAGGGTATTATATACATCCTTAATATAGTTGTCTTGCCCTGCTAGAGTTATTTATTCAAAGTCTCTGTCTTAAGGTCTTATCTTAAGGATTATAGTAAGCTCTTTATATATATTAATAAGGTCTCCTTCCTTATTAATTATAAAGATGTTTTAGATTTCTTCTTTAATTTTGTCCTGATAGTCTGATCTTCTACTAAGAGCGTCTGCCTTAGCGTTTTCTTTACCTTAGATATAAATAACTTTGAAGTCGAACTAGAATAGGTATTCTGCCTATCTTACTTATTATCTGTTAAAGTTCTTTGTTATTATAAATATAATAAGGTTCTTATAATCTGAAAATACCTTAATCGTGTGTTTAGCACCTATAAGATAGTGTTCCTATTCTTTAAACGCTTCTATTATAGCTATAAGTTCTTTATCTAGTATTCTGTACTATAACTCTAGTCTATTAAGCTTTTTTAAGAAGTTAGCGACTATTTATAGTTGTCTCTGCTTATTGCGCTAGTTGAGTTCTGCGCTGAGTGTATAGTCTGATACGTCTGTATATAACTCGTATTCTTTTCAAGGGTCTGATTCTTATAAAACAGGGTCTTTAGTGACTAGCTTTTTAATTATTTCAAAGGCCTGGTTTTCTTTCTAGTTCTATTAGAAGAGTAAGTCTTTTTTATAAGATTTGTAAGAGGTCTAGCGATGTTATTATACTTGCTAATAAATTGCTGATAAAAGTTAATATATTTAAAGAATGCTCTGACATTCTTAATATTCTTTAATATAAGCTAGTCTCTGACTGCTTATATCTTGTCCTTTTATATTCTAATATATTCTGGTTTAATTATATATCCGAGATAGTCGACTTTCTAAATGTGAAAGTGACTCTTAGCTAGTTCTACTAGGAGGTGTGCATCCTGAAGTATCTGAAGTATTCGCTATATATATTGCTTATATTCTTTAAGAGTCTTAGAGTAGATAAGGATATTATCAAGGTAGATAATATATATAATATTTAGGAATTCGCAGAAGATGTAGTTAATCATTTCTTAAAAGGATGCTAGTATATTAGTTAATTTAAAAGGTATAATCAAGTATTTATAGTATCTATAACAAGTCTTGAATACTGTCTTCTACTCTTCTCCTTCTTTAATATAGATATAGTAGTAACCTTTTTTAAAGTCTAATACTATAAACTATTATATGCTTTATAGTCGATCTTTGATTTCCTTGAAAAGTAGTAAAGGATATTAGTTCTTAATAGTAATGTTATTAAGCTGTTTATAGTCTATATAAAGTCGGAGTTTTCTGTTTTTCTTTAATATAAACAGGATCAAGTATCCTGCTAGTAATTATAATAGTTTAATATATCCTCTTTTAAGGTTTTCGTCAAGATATTTCCTAAGTGCCTTTAATCTTGCTTTATCAAGCTTGTAAATAGAGAAGAACTATAGTTAAGTTTCTTCTTTTAGTAGTATCTTATAGTTATATAAGCTATATTCTAAAAGTCTTGTATTAAATTTTCCTTAAAACAGCTTTGTAAATTCGTAGTACTCTTTTAATATTCTAGCGAATATTAGTATTAGTCTGTCCTTCTCTACTTCTGCTATCTAGAAGAATAAGAGGTATTGTTAAGCATTTTTATTTAAGGACGATTTCTTTCCCTTGCCTGTTAGTTATTTTATTAATAGCTCTAAGAGTTTTCTCTAGGCCGGATCGAATTTCCTAGGTTATAACTGTAGGATTTCCTTATAGTTCTAAAGTCTATACTTCTATTATTACTTTAAGTCAAGCTGAGTTTCCTTAGGCCTGTATATACTTGTTATTATATTAATCTGCTAATGCTTTAGCACTTCTTATTTAGGTTTATTATCGCTAGATTCTTCTCTATAAGCTATTAGCTCTGCTAATTTGGAAGTAGTTATAAGTTTGTTTAAGGCCTCTTTTCTCAAGTGTCCCTTAGTAACTGAATCTGATCCTTCGCTTTTGATTACAACCTTCTTATAAATAATAGCATTATCTTATAAAATCTAGCTAGTAGTCTAATCGATTCGAAGATTATACTCTTTAAGCTAAGGAAGTCTTATAATTAATTTATAATATACTATATCTATAATATCTAATATAATAAAGGTTATGCGTCTTTAGATTAAGATAAGTAGATAATTAGTCTCTTTATTAATTATATCTTAGTTATATATAATTAGTTGTCCTTTTATAATATTAAGTTGATAGGGTTATTCCTTCTAATATTATTATAGTTATGCTTTATTAATAATTGCTAGTAATATAAAGTTTCTTTAAGCGCTGCTGTCTAATAGTGCGCTATATTGTTTTCTATTAATATAAGCATCTAATTTTATATATATATAGTCTCTTTCTGCTATATATAAAGACCTTTAGGCCTTAATTATCTATAATCTTATTATAAGTGATCCTTCTGATTTTAGAGATTTCTATACTTTATAAGCTGCTTCTTAAGCTAGCCTTCTAGCTTGCTATTAGCTGTATATATATTATTCCTTATTATCCTAATATTTTTACTAGTCTTAAACCTTATTATAAATATAAATAGTACAGTCAGTAGTCTTATACTACTACTATTTGATTTTCTTATTAATGTATTCTCTAAGACAGTCATCTAGCAATCTAATATAAGCGTTATATTCTACTTTATTAAAGACTTCCTTGAACTATAGATAAAGCTCTTTAACTGCTTAGATAATTTAACTCTGCTCTCTAACTAGAAACTACTTATATTTAACTTTCTCTATAAAGTGCGTCCTGCAGCTATAATACACGCATAAAATCTATACAAGCTTATAGTATCGTCTATAAATTAAGCTAATTCTAAGGTTTTCTAGCTATTCAGCTTCGATATTTTAGATAGATATTATAATAAAGAGGTCTTTAAACTTGAGTCTATACACTATATATTTAATTGCTAGGTTCTGAGTATTCTATCCTTAGTCTAAGTTATAGCTATAAGTTTCTTCCTCACTTATAGTATCCTTATCTCTTGTTTTTAAAATAATAGGTTCTAGCATATTATTTAACTATTAGTCCTAAAGTGTTTCTTCCCTTATAGTTTTTATAGTTGCTTAAGATAAGAGGCGTTCCTTGTAATAGGCTATCAGGTATAGTCCTAGGTCCTTATCCTTAAGTTCTTAAATCTTCCTTTCAAGTTCCTTCTTAAAGGTGCTTGAGCAGTTTGAGTTGCTGCTGCTTAAGGTTGTATTATAAACTAAGCCTTTTTTGCCCTTTGCTAGTTGTCGTGTCTTTTTAAGTGCTTTAGAAAACTATCCTAAGCCTTCTTTTTCTAAGAGGTGTATTAAGCATCTATTATTAAAGCAGAACGTCTAGTTAAAGAGTCTATAGTTGCAGATAGAATCCGACACTTGCTTTAGCAAGATGTTATTACTCAGCTGATTAAGTTCTTATTATTAGAGGATATTCACCTATTATCCCTCTTAGATTAATTGCTATTATAGTTTTTTAAGTTGTTTATATTCTTATGCAAAGTAGCTATGCTTTCTATAATTATAGTACTTAATACTACTATTTAGTCTTCTTATAAACTAATAGTTAGCTGCATTTAGTTCTATTAAGCTAGTATAAGTACTTCTACTTTATACTATGCTTTAGCACTGATTTCTACTTTAATTCTTAGGCTAGAACTTCTTACTAGTGTTTGTCTATAAGCGCTATATAGGTTAGCTTCCTCTCTTTTTAGACTTCTCTATCTATTATTTATAGAGACAGTTATCGATTCTAATAGCTGTATTTGCAAATATTATAAAGTCTTCAGGCTAATCCTGCTTAGAGATCTTATCTTTAGTTTCGTTTTTAAATCCTTTATAGTAATATTCTATAAGATTCTTATCTTCTTATAAAAGTTATACTGCAAGTTGCTTAAACCTGACTATATAGGCTAATGCTGACTTAGTTTATTTAAAGTCTATCAACTACTAAGCTGTAGTGTGTTCTTTATTAGAGTTACTAAAGGTTTCCTTAAAGGCCTTCTTGAAGCTTATAAAGAAATTGAATATTTCTTTAGTGCCTTTAGTGCGTGTATCAGAGTTGTTAGCATGTTCTAGATAGTTGCAGAGAGAAGGCTTATACTAGATGAGAGCATTCTTTTTAAAGCGAGTTCTAGCAAGAATAACCTTCTCGGATCCTGTAGTGAACTAGGAAGCGTTATGCAAGAAGTACGCCTTGCAATAAGTAAGGAATCCTTAGAGGAGTTTTTAAGTGCCGTTGTATATAGCTAGCTTGTCTATCTTATAGCCCTTATTATTATTAATAATAGTAGGGGCTTAAGTGCTATGTTAAATTTACTCCTGCTAAGTCTAGATGATGTTCTCCTGCTGTTGCTGATGCAGGTAGAGTTGTTTAATGCATTAGGTAAGCTAGAGGACTTGCTAGATAAGTTCTTCCTGAGTGGGTTGCGTATTATACAAGGACGAAGAGGGGATTCCTAGAGCTATTATATTTCTGTATTGTTTAAAGGGGTTAATACTAAACTATTCCTGAATAAGAGTTGTTAAAATGTAATAAGCACTGCAGTAATCTAAAGATCTCTGAGTACTAATTAGGTTTATACTAATAAGAGCAGTGTTAAATATAAGCCTTGAATATAGAAATATAACTAAGTAGTCTGTGCAAGTGTTCACTACCTTTAAAGCTATCAGAGTAGGGTATAATCTAATACTTAAATTGACGACTAAAGAGCTATATATAAGATTTATCTAATAAAAATAAACGTATCTTTATATATCCTGCTCTTCAGCCTTGACTATTCTGACTATATGCTAATTTCTTATAGTCTATTCCGAAATATATTGACTATGTTTATAGTTAATATAGTTGTATTAGTAATCCTAACTCTAGCTTATATAATCATTCTGCTTTTCTTAAATATTAGATCCTTAGTTCTATACAGGTTATTCTGTCCTGCTTTTGTTATAACTTTTATATTATATAGGTTATAACACTTATATTAAATTGTTAGATGATTGTTCTAGAGAATATATTAATAAAAAGGTTAAATAATAGTAGTATAAAACTATTAACTATATTATTTATATTTATAATAAAGTTTAAGATTAGTATAAATATTAGAATAATAAGGAAAAACGTAAGTATAGCTAATAGTAGGCTAGAAAACTTACTTAAAAAGCAGTTTATAAAGTAAAGAAATCTTTAAAAAAAAAGAATTGCTTATAATAAGACTATAGATAATCAAAGCTTAAAAGTCCTTATATACTGCAGAACAAAATTATATATATATAAAATTAAATACTTATATTAATAAGAGGCGATATAGCGTACTATTAGATAATAATACTTAAAGAAACTTTATTTCGCTAGCAATTATTAATAAAGTATAATTATAATAGTATTAAAAGAAAAAACT
>JALRMH010000145.1:0-10543 GCA_026119935.1 Endothia cerciana
AAACAGCGATTAAAAAAAGGTGCTTATACTTATAGTAAACTTATTCTAGCTTATATTATATATATTAAGTAAGAAAGCTGCAAACTTTACTTTTCCTCTTCTAGTATTTTATTAACTATTTCTATTACTTTTAAAAATACCTAGCAGAGATTATTTATCTCTATATCTAGCTATATACAGCGCTAGCCTATCTATAGATAGATAAAGGCTTTGCTAGAAGGCTATACCTAGTCTTAATCTATCAGTATAAAAATCAGCGCTTTAATTGCATCGCTATAAAAAACCTATAGTCCTGAAATAACAGATGCAACTAATAAAGGGTACTAGCAGGTTGCGCTAGGCTTTTAGTTATAAAACCTCTAATCAGACAGCCTCTTTTCCTAAGCTGTGTAGAAGGCCTAGGGAATCCTATACTAAAAACACCCTGAGTACAGCGCTAGGCTCCTTCTAGTAAATATTTTCTCCTGCAGCTCCTTTTAGCTCTCCTTAATTATATGCTAAAGCAGGTCTTGCTAGGATAGGCATTTTGCTCTCGAATACTTAGCTGCTAGGCCTTTTTCTCCGCTACCTTAGCAGAGAATATAAGCGCTGTCTTATATTTTAAGCTGCTAGAGAAACGCCTCGACGATCTAGCCCTTTTCCCTATACTCTCTAAGCACCTCTTTCTGCACCTAGTCGCATTTCTATTTCATCTATATAAAGAGCTTATAGCTAAGTATCTGATTAAAAGCAAGCTAGTAGTCCTTCTTATCTGCTTTGCACTAATTGCAGAGCACTTTACTTATAGTATACTGTGTTCAAGTATACTAGCTGTTAAGAACCTAGTTAAAGAGGATGCAGCAGCACCTTTTTTCTTCTAAGAACTAGCATATCTTATTACTAATATTCGCAGCTACTCTTTTATTCTAGAGGAGGATAGCAAGACAAGCCTTTCTATCCTAGCCTGCTCAGCTGCTTTCTTACATATAGTCTTGCAGCTATATTAGCAGCTTAGTATAGACTACTATATATATATTAAGGATATCTAGACCTATCCTTAATATATTAGTTGCTATAATTACTTAGCTGTTTTCTATTTATCTTTATAAAATAATAAGCTTATTAAAAGCCTTGCCTACTTTACTATAATATACCTTATATTCTAGAGCAGTCTTAAAGCTCTTAACCTGCTAAATCATCCTTTTATAAATAAGCACTTTACTTTTATCTTATTATATTAAGACCTAGGATATTATCCTATAAGTTATAGCCTCTATCTAATCAGAAGTAGTAGAGATTACCTAGTAGCTAATATTTTTTCAAATAATAGTAGTTTAGAAAACTACCGGATTAGAAATCTGCATTAAGCAGAAAAAAGATAGCTTATCTTTAAGTAGCAGTATAGCTGTTAGAAAGACCTGCTGCATACTATATACTGCGATTACTGCTCTAAGCTCTTGCAGCTTTAGTCGGAAGCTATCTCAGGCGTTAAGAGCTATATAGTATTCATCGATCATAACCTGATCCAGCTGCTCGCGAGCTCTTAGCTAGTTTATAAAGCTGCAGAACTGCTATATAAGGGCAGATTCTAGCATGATGAAAATAATCGCTGCAGCTTGATTTACGCTAGCTCTAGCCTAGACGTGCGTATTAATCTAGTATGCCTAGCATCTTCAGACGAGATCGCTTTATAGTGCAAGAAGCAGGATAACTACGATCGTAACGCCCTAGGGCGAATAATATACTAGGAGCAGAAAAGAGAGAGCCTTTCTGCTGCTAGTCCTAGCGATCTGCAGGATAGGTATTTCCCCTTGCATAATTGCTTGCAGCACAGGCTCTTAGCTGCTTCGGAACTACGCCTTCTCCCTTAGCATCTGCTATAACTACCTAGAGAGGTTAGTCTTATAAAGCTGCTAAAAGCGCTGCAGCCGGCTCTGCTCTTATTCTTCCTTAAACACTTCCTTTTTCTGCTTAGATAGAATCCTAAGGGTGTAGTTGCTTTAAAAGCCTAAGAATTAATACTACTAGCTATTAGCTTTTCAGAACTAGTCTCTTCAGGCAGCTATTTTAAACTAGCTCTGCTGCAGCTCTCTTCTATAGACTATCTAGGCTATTATTATACTATGCCTAGCCTATATATCGAGGATATAATCAGCCTCTTGCTTATTGTCTGTCTAATTCTCTTTGCTACCCTCCTGCTAACTTTGCGTGCTGCTATAATAGCTTTTGCTAAAGTATTAGCAAGCAATAGCAATTGCAATATACTGCTAGGTATTAATTATAATCTTAGCACTTATAAGCTGTATATTATATTATAAAAAAAGGTGCTTTATCTAGTCTAGCAGCTATAGCTGCGTACTTATAGTTGCTAGTTTAAAAGCTTGCTCTTCTTCTCTTTCTATTTCTATTATAACCTGATCAGCTTATAGCAGAGGGTTTCTCTCCTAGCTAGCTTCTAGAAGCCCTTTAATCTGCTGCTAAAAAGAGAGGGCGAGCTAGAGATACTAGATAAGAAGAGCCCTGACTTTATACAGCAGATAGTAGTAGATAATTTTAAGCTGCGCTATTGCGCAGTAGCTCTTGTAGTATAAGGTAATAAAACAGACTAGCCTGTTATAAAGAAAGATATTCTAGAGGCCTTTATATACCGAGTTCTCGGATTAGAGGGTAAGGATCTCTAAGGACTACGCTGGCTGCCCTTTAGTGAGGTGCATCAGAAGGAGCAGCTGCTCGCAGAACGTCTCGGCCTAGCAGCAGAACTAGCAGATAGCAGAGTTCTAAAGCTGTTAGGAGCGAGGATCGAACTACCTTATATATAACTCTACACTAGCTAAGATATAGTTTAGGAGCTACTGCTAGCTGTCTATAAGCTACTAATTCTGATAATCTATAAAGAATGAATAGCTAACTTAGTCTTTATAGTAATCATCCTTAAGAGAGGGCTAGTTAATAGGTAGCAGAGCTTCTAGGTCTAGGATCTTAAGCATCTTAGCAAGGCGCTGCTATACTAAGCTTAAAAGGCTGTAGATTATATTAGAGATCTAATTAGAGGAGAGCTGTATATTACTATAGATAATATAGTTATCTTGCTAGTTTATTCTGCTTTATATTAGGGTATTATAGCAAATCTTCAAACTATATAATCTTGCTTTATAGATCTAGTCAAGCGGTATAGGCCTAGTTTTAGAGCTGATCGTCGTTATATATTAATTGACTTTTGCCTAGATAATCTTAAAGAGCTTAAAGCAGTGCTTTTATACTTGTTTTTCTAGCAACCCTACAGCTATATTAGCTTATTTCGCTGCTGCTATTTTATTCTTACACTCGAGAAAAGCCTATAAGATAATAAGCATCTGAGCTAGCTTGATAACAGCTAAGTAGATAACTATATAATCAAGCAGCGTTTCCTAGCTACTATTCTGCTAAATGCTAAGAATAGCAAGAGCGCTTAAAAGAGCGCTCTTATATTTAGCATCTTATAGAGGATAGTCAAGGAGCTAGATAGTAAAGTCTAAGCATGCTCTGTCTTATTGCAGTAAAGCTTAAAAAGGCTCTACCCTTTAAACTATCTCAGCCTAGCAGAGAAGCTAGGTATAAAAATAGTCCTGCTTAGCTATAAATATATACGCTAGCTGCTAATCAGAGCTAAAAGGCTATATCTGTATAATATAGCTTAGGATATAGCGCTAGACATCTATATAGCGCTGCTATAAGCTGTCCTCTAGCTAGCTATTAAATAGCTGCTAAAGCTTAATATACTTATCTCTCTAGTTAACTTTAAACAAGATAGTATAGCTAGTAATAGTAGCTACTGCAGTATACTAGGCTTTCTCAGCAACCTGCTAGAAGCTCTCCTATATAGCCTGCAAGATCAGCTTATCCTTCTAGATTAGTATAAAAAGCGCTTAGGTACTAATTAGATTAAAGCCTGCTAGATAAGCTGCTTAGCCTACTCTGCGAAGCTATAGGTTAGGCTCTAGCTGCTTATTTTCTTCCTAGATTAGCCTATCTATCTAATTAGCTAGCAGCTCTTATATAGAACGAAACAACGCTGCGATCTGCTACTTTAGGTTATTCTTACGCACAGCAAGCTAGCTATCCTTATACTAGCTCTACTATTCTACCTCGAACTACCTGCTCACATACTAGCTAGGAAAGAGCCTCTAGCAGCGCACCTGCGTTCGCTATAAAATAAAAAAAGCAGCTTCCTAAGTAGATAAGCAGCTACTTATATAAGGATTCGCCTATCTGTATAAGAGGTAGTAATAGTCTTGCATCTTATAAGCCTGCTAGCTTATAAAAGAGCACTCCTGATATATAAGGCTATCTATCTAAATATCGCTAAGAAGGAAAATCAAGGTGCTAGTCAGGGCTAAGAATTAGAAATCTAGCAGGTTTTATTATATATAATAAATACTAGGTAAGCTCTGCACTAAGCAGGCAATCGCTTATCGCTTTTTTTTAAGCATCTAGTAGTATAATATAGCTAGATGCTTTACTATCTTATCTATAAAGACTTCGAATTAGCATTCCTTGTAAATAATAATACGCAATAGAGTATAGAAATAAAATAGATTAATATTATCAGCTATATTAAGGTGTAGATTAGAGCTAGTTGTTCAGCATCTCACTTTATTAGCAGTATATAGAATTATATATATAGGCGTTAAATATTTGAACACGTCGGATGCTTCTAATCAGAAGAGCGGCTTGAACTAGAGGTGGGTTAGAAGCATATTCTGATTCGTTCTTTCAATCGCGTCAGACGCCCCTGATTAGAAGAGCGGCTTAAACTAGGAGTGGGTTAGAAGCGCGTCCTGATTCGTGCTTTTTACAAGCGGGTCTTACTATATCAATCTTTAACCTGAAAAAATAGAGTTTGTAATTAAAATGCATCGTAGTGTCAGTAATACTTGAAATTTAAAAAGGATGTAGTTTATCAAGAGGCGATAAGACTTCAAATTAAAACAGAGCGAAAATCTTAAAATTTAGGTTAAAGACAGTTTGCAGAAGGAAAAACGATCCCCTTACCCTAGTCTTTACTAGCGTGAAAAAAACGTCTATACAAAAAAACTGTCCTCTACCCTTGAGGATACTTTAATTTAAAGATAGACGCTTTTTATTATTCTTCTACTCTTTTTTATTATTTTAAATACTTTAGTTCTGATTAGCTATTAATAAAGTATTAGTAAAGCCTGCAGATTACACAAGTTAGCTTATTAAGTACTTTTAGCTAAAAGCTCTGTATTATAATATAATAACTAATATTTAAAGTCTAAGCTTAAAGTCTTAAACTTAAAGCTAGTAGGCTTTCTTTTTATATAAATAGCTAGCCTTAGCTAGCTTTTAATCCTTAGCTCTGTCACTTTATAACACCTGCTATTTGTAATATAAAGCTAAATTATTATAAGTTATATTTTATTTGAAAGACAGACTACAGGCTAATAAGAGTTAATCTTAGCAGGTTAATAATAATAGATTAGAGTACAGCAGGTGTTAGCGTTTCTAAAAAGTTAAAGCGATTAGAGATATAGAGTAATTAAAAAAAATTATATTAAGAGATAGACTATAGGCTATAAGAGTTAATCTTAGCAAGTTAATAATAATAAGCTAGAGTGCAGCAGGTGTTAGCGTTTTTAACAAGTTAAAGAGATCAGAGATATAAAGTAATTAGAAAAGATAATATTAAAAGACAGATTATATACTGTAAGAGTTGATCTTAGTAGGTTGATAATAATAGGTTAGAGTACAGCAGGTATTAGCGTTTCTAAGAAGTTAAAGCGATTAGAGATATAGAGTAATTAGAAAAGATTATATTAAAAGACAAACTACAGGCTATAAGAGTTGATCTTAGCAGATTAATAATAACAAGTTACCTAAAGGCTTAGATTAAAAGAATAAGAGGAGAGGCATACTCTACTCTCTACTGCTTTTTATATTTGTTCTGATTAGAAGATAGTGTATTTTATTCCTGCCTGCTATCTATTTTAATAAATTATCCTTCCTAGCTTTTTCTTTCTAAAGCAATCCCCTAGCAGACTACTTCTGTTATATATTAGCTATTAAGTCCTTTTCTATCTTGATATTAACGCGCTTATCAATATAAGTAGTTTTACCTAGTTCGAGGTTAGAGGCTAATATGCCTAGCAGCTTTTAGCTAAACTACTAGAATGCTAGGTTAGCATTTGCTTTAATCAGCATAAGCAAACAGTAATATATATAAATGCTTTCGCCTTACAGACAGCTAGATGCTTCCTATATATCTTAAATATATATAAGCTAGCTTTAATATACTAGATATAGTTAGCGCAGGCGCTTTTTTAAATGCTTAGGATCGAGTAGTATTTGAAAAAAGGAAGTATAATATAGGTAGAAGTTATATCCTTAAGCTTGCATATATACCTTGCAGCTCTCTAGGAATAGTAATCGTAAGAGTTTTAGTTTCAGAAGCTAAAGAGAGCGATGATCAGAGCTAGTATGCATTATGTGTTAGTGTTATAGCTTAGCAGAGCAAGGTATTTGCTTAAAGGCCTGAAGCTAGAGAGCTTGATAAAGATAGGGTTTAGCTAGATTTGCTGAAATCAGGACTTCTCTACTATCTAAAAGCTCTGCTCTTATAAAGAGAGGAGCCGGGCGAAGGTATTTCCGATCGCCTGCGCTGTTATCTCCTCAGTATTAAAGATCTATATGCTATACAGCTAGCTAACAAACCTCTTTAAAGTCTAGAATTAAAGAACGTAATGCAAGTCTCTGTGCTTATTATATATCTGCATATAGTTAGGCTAAAGCATAGTTTTAAAAAGTAGAAGCTGATCCTATGCAGGTATAAAGACTATTAGGTATATAGAGGTAAAGACAGGCTTGCTATTGCTAGCTATAGTAGGCGAGAAAGATAAAGGTGTTGAAAAGAAAGAAGAGGGTTAGTAGTTTAAAGTAGTTTAAAGTAGTTAGAAGAGATAAGAAGTTATATAAGCTTCTGATCAGAGCTGTTCTATATTATTTATTACTAGATAGAAAAGTAAGTATATAATTCACTATAAAGAGTAGATTACTATAGTAAGAAAGAGCTTATAGTAAATTACAGCTATTAGTAAATTATTTAAGTATATAAGTTATATAAATATAGAAGTTATACAAGCCTATATAGGGCAATTATATTTAATAATTAAGGATCTTCTATAGAAAGATCTGCTTTTACTAGCTCTTCTTGCTTATTTCTAATCCTTTATTTCTACTAAATAATAATAACTTTAACTATAAAGCTATCTTTAAAGATTAGCCCTATCTACCCCCCCCTTCTTCTTTTTTTTCCTTACCCTGCTTTTTGTTAAGAGCTTTAAAAGCAAGCTCTTCTACTATACTCTGTAAGAATTATATATAATAGATCAGAGCCTATAATATCAGACTAGAAAGGAAAGAAACTAGCTGCTAGCGCTAATATGCTAATCCTATCTTTTAAAAAGGCCTAGGTAAGACTGCTTAATAGCTACTAAAGCTAGTAGAGCTAGCTATCTTGCTTATCTCGCTTTAGTAGTGCCCCTTCTTAATAGTTAAACCTCTTCTAAAATATAGCTAATAAGATTTAGAAGGAATTCGATAGAAAAGAGAAGAGGCGCTTCACAACGCCTGCTAGAGAAGCCTAGTCTATCCTTTCTACACCTATACCTGCACTATTTATAATACTACCTTAATAACACCTAGATACAGCGCCTGATTTAAGCTAAGTAATTATAAATTTAATAAATATAAGCTATTTTGCAATTAGTAGTGCTCTGTTAATAAAGCGTCTAGACTACTTTGACCTAGAGCTACTTAATCTTTTATTAGAGAGGGCAGGCGTGATTTTCTAGCACTTTTTCTTAAAGATCACCTTTCACTAGAAGCTATATAATAATAAAGACTAGTCTTTAAAAGCAAGCACACTTAGCAAGATATATTAGATATATACAGCATTTGCTATTTATAATATTAAAGCCTTTATCTTATAGCATAAGCAGATTATAAATACAGCACTAATAAGCCTAATTAGATAGTAGTTAATAGACTTAGCTTGCTATATATAGATGCTAAACTAAGTTTTTAATTTCAAAAGTAAGATAATCTTATACTATAAAAGGAAATACAGCTTAGAAGTACGCTAGGTAGTTATCTCTTATCTTTATAAGAACTACTAGTTTATAGCGATCTATAACTACTACTACTATATTATCTAAGTTCTAGATTCCTTCTATTATAAGAAGAAAGCAGTTTAAAGAATAATTATTAGCCTAATTAAGCTGCATCTGAATATAATAAAGAGGCTGCTTAAAGATAAAGCCCTTATCTATTAGTATATTAGGACGTTTCTGCAGGAAGATAGATAGAGCTACAGCCTATATATAGCGAATAACCTACGCTTCTTTTTCTAGGAACTAGAGCAGCAGAACAGTAGAGCGTTTACTAACTAGCAGCGATTAGCTTTATATATAAAGTTAGATAGCAGCAGCATCCTGCTTTAGCAATATATTGAAAAGGCCTTTCTAATAGCAATCTGATCAGAGCTAGGCTTAGCAGAAGGGGTTTTATAAAAGAGCGAATTCCCTAAGAAAAGCCTAAATGCTTAGAGGTATAATAGCAGTATTAAAGGGTTTGCAAAGCTGCAGATCTTAGATAGAGCTAAAAAGGCTTAAGTTAACCTAACAAACTTCTAGCTTAGCTCTATAAGAGTAGTTAATTTCGCACTATAAGCAGCTAATCAGATACACTACTCGCTACTACTTATACTACCTAGCCCTATAGCAGCAGAGCAGTATATACCTTTACCTACCTTAGTGCTTAAAAGTATAAAAACACTATTACCTAAAAGGCTTAGCTTAAGCTTTATAAAAGGCATAATATAGATTAAGATTGTGAGAAAGGGCTATACTGCTATACTGCCCTCTGTATTGCTTATTTACTCTTCTAAGAGCTCTGATCAGGGTGTAGCGTCTCTGTAGGGCTCCTCTCTAAGGGGCTCTCTTATAGATTTCAAGATAATGCCAGGCATTAATGCGATGATCTCTCTACCTAGGCCCTCTTAGTAGCCGGAAGGAATGCTGCGATCCTTCAGCAGCAAAGATATAGCCTAGCAGGCGATTGCAAAATCTATATCCTAGATAAGTCTTAGACAGAAGCCCTTGTTAAAGACTTTAAGTTTAAAGAGTAATATATTTATAGTGAGCTGCGCCTTAATAGAAGCTTTATAAGGGCGATCAAGACAGGGCTACTGCTTACTATTCCCTATACCTATCGCGAACCTATCTCAGCAGCTTATGCTAACTTATAAAGCTGGTTTTAAAAGATAGCAGAGAGTGCTAGACAGGCCTGTAGAGAGGGAGAGCACTAATTAGGGCTGGGAAGCAAAAGCAGAGAGGGCCTAAAGGTAAGAGGCGAGCAGGCCTGCTTAGGTACTAAAGTCTGGAAGATAGTAAAAGGGGAAAGAGAATAAAAAAATAAAATTAGTTATAGTTGAGTAGGATAGTAGAAGGGAGAGACTACCTAGCAAGAGGAGTAAAGATATAACAGGTATAGAGATGTAGTATTGTTTTTTCTTCTTCTTTTACTTTAGAGGGAGCATTTCTATACTATAGCTCTAATTATTACTAACCTAGCTCTAGCGAGCTATTAATATAGCTAGATTCTTATAAATATAGCCTTGTTCTTCTTACTTAACTTAATAATGCATAATTACTTCTTAATTAAAGTATAATAATAGAAGGAAGAGACTACTTAGCAAGAAGAGCAGAGGTATAACAGGTATAGAAATATAATATTATTTTTTCTTCTTCTTTTACTTTAAAGAGAGTATTTCTATACTATAGCTTTAATTATTACTAACCTAGCTCTAGCAAGCTGTTAATACAGCTAAATTCTTATAAATATAGCCCTGTTCTTCTTGCTTAACTTAATATATAACTACTCTTTAGTTAAAGTGTCCTACAGCTCTACTAGCTATAGGTTTAGAGTGTATTTCTATTTTTTAATTAAAGTCTTCTATAGCTCTACTAGCTATAGGTTTAAGGTGTATTTCTATCCTTTAGTCAAGGTCTCTTGCAGCTCTGCTAGCTGCGAATTTTAAGTGTATTTCTACTCCTTAGCTCTGATTAGCTATTAGTATAGCTAGCTTTATATAAATATAGCCCTGTTCTTCTTGCTTAACTTAATATATAACTACTCTTCAGTTAAGGTATTCTGCAGCTCTACTAGCTGTAGGTTTAGAGTGTATTTCTACTCTTTAGTCAAGGTCTCCTGTAGCTCTGCTAGCTGCGAATTTTAAGTGTATTTCTGCTCCCTTGCTCTGATCAGCTGTTAATACAACTAGACTTATATAAATATAGCTCTGTTCTTCTTGCTTGACTTAATGTATAATTATTTCAGTTAAGATCTTCTGCAGCTCTATCGGCTGCAGGTTTAGAAAGTATTTCTATTTACTAACTCTAATCAGCTGTAAGTAAAGCTAGATTTATATAAATATAGCTCTGTTCTTCTTGCTTAACTTAATATATATATTAGATAAAAAATAAAAATTATAAAATAAAGAGTTTAT
>JALRMH010000146.1:0-10418 GCA_026119935.1 Endothia cerciana
AATATAAAGAATAATATATTTATAATAAGCGATACTTTAATAAAAGCTTTATAAAAATAAAAGCGCACCTGCTACCTTTCTTTTTATATTTTGCTATTTTTAATTCTTTAAAAAGAATATAATTTAAGCTTATATATATATATATAATATAGCTAGCTAAGGTATTTAAAAATAAACAGCGATTAAAAAAAGGTGCTTATATTTATAATAAAGTTATTCTAGCTTATATTATATATATTAAGTAAAAAAGCTGCAAACTTTACTTTTCCTCTCTTAGTATTTTATTAACTATTTCTATTACTTTTAAAAATACTTAGCAGAGATTATTTATCTCTATATCTAGCTATATATAGCGCTAGCTTATTTATAAATAAATAAAAGCTTTGCTAGAAAGCTATATTTAATCTTAATCTATCAGCGTAAAAATCAGTGCTTTAATTATATTGCTATAAAGAACCTATAGTCTTGAAACAATAGATATAACTAGTAAAGAGTACTAGCAGGTTGCGCTAGGCTTTTAGTTATAAGACCTTTAATTAGACAGCCTCTTTTCCTAGGTTATATAAAAAGCCTAGAGAATCTTATATTAGAAATACTCTGAGTACAGCGCTAGGCTCCTTCTAGTAAATATTTTCTTCTGCAGCTTCTTTTAGCTCTCTTTAATTATGCGTTAAAGCAGGTCTTGCTAGGATAAGTATTCTGCTTTTAAATACTTAGCTGCTAAGCCTTTTTCTCTGCTGCCTTAATAGAGAATACAAGCGCTGTTCTATACTTTAAGCTGCTAGAAAAACACCTTAATAATCTAACCCTTTTCTCTATACTCTCTAAGCACCTCTTTCTATATTTAGTTGCATTTCTATTTTATTTATATAAAGAGCTTATAGCTAAGCGTCTAATCAAAGGCAGGCTAGCAGTTCTCTTTACTTGCTTTATATTAATTGCAAAGCACTTTATTTATAGTATACTATATTCAGATATACTAACTATTAAGAACTTAATTAAAGAGGATGCAGCAGCATCTTTTTTTTTCTAAGAACTAATATATCTTGTTGCTGATATTTACAACTACTCTTTTATTTTAAAAAAGGATAGTAAGACAAGCCTTTCTATCCTAGCCTGCTCAGCTGCTTTTTTATATATAGTTTTACAGCTATATTAGCAGCTTAGCATAGACTATTATATATATATTAAAGATATCTAGACCTATCCTTAATATATTAGTTGCTATAATCACTTAGCTATTTTCTATCTATCTCTATAAAATAGCAAGCTTATTAAAGGCTTTGCTTACTCTGCTATAATATATCTTGCATTCTAGAGCAGTCTTAAAGCTCTTAACCTGCTAGATTATCTCTTTATAAATAAGCACCTTACCTTTATTCTATTATACTAAGACTTAAAATATTATTCTATAGATTATAGCCTTTATCTAATTAGAAGTAGTAGAGATTATTTAATAGCTAATATTCTTTCGAATAGTAGTAGTTTAGAAAACTACTAGATTAGAAATTTATATTAAATAGAAGAAAGATAGCTTATCTTTAAATAGTAATGTAGTTATTAAAAAGACCTGCTGCATATTATATACTGTAATTACTACCCTAAGTTCTTATAGCTTTAGTTAGAAGCTATCTTAGACGTCGAGAGCTATATAGCATTTATTAATTATAACCTAATCTAGCTGCTTGCAAGCTCTTAGCTAGTTTATAAAGCTATAAAACTATTATATAAGGGCAGATTCTAGTATAATGAAAATAATCGCTGCAGCTTAGTTTACACTAGCTCTAGCCTAGATATACATATTAATCTAATATACCTAGTATCTTCGGACGAGATCGCTTTATAGTGTAAAAAGCAGGACAACTATAATTATAATGCCTTAGGGCGAATAATATATCAGAAGCAGAAAAGAGAGAGCTTTTCTGCTGTTAGTCCTAGCGATCTGCAGGATAAGCGTTTCCTCTTATACGATTGCTCGCAGCATAAGCTCCTAGCTACTTTAGAACTATGCTTTCTCCTCTAGCATCTGCTGTAACTGTTTAAGGAGGTTAGTTTTATAAAGCTGCTAAAAGCGCTACAGCTAGCTCTACTCTTATTCTTCTTTAAATACTTCCCTTTTCCGCTTAGATAGAATCCTGAAGGTGTAGTTGCTTTAGAAGCTTAGGAATTAATACTACTAGCTGCTAGCTTTTCAGAACTAATCTCTTTAAGCAGCTATTTCAAACTAGCCCTACTATAGCTCTCTTTTATAGACTATCTAGGCTATTATTATACTATACCTAGCTTATATATTAAGGATATAATCAGCCTCCTGCTTATTATCTATCTAATTCTCTTTACTACTCTCTTACTAACTTTATATATTATTATAATAGCTTTTATTAAAGTATTAGCAGGTAATAGCGATTATAATATACTGCTAAGCACTAATTATAATTTTAGCACTTATAAGCTATATATTATATTATAAGAAGAAGCGCTTTATCTAGTCTAGCAGCTATAGCTGTATACTTATAGTTGCTAGTTTAGAGGCCTGCTCTTCTTCTCTTTTTATTTCTATTATAACTTGATTAGCTTATAATAGAGGGTTTCTCTCTTAGCTAGCCTTTAAAAGCTCTTTAATTTACTGCTAGAAGAAGAGGGCAAGCTAGAGATACTAGATAAAAAGAGCCCTGACTTTACGCAGCAGGTAGCAGTAGATAATTTTAAGCTGCGCTATCGCGTAGTAGCTTTTATAGTATAAAGTAATAAAACAGACTAGCTTGTTATAAAGAAAGATATTCTAGAGGCCTTTATATATTAAGTTCTCGGATCAGAGGGTAAGGATCTCTAAGGACTGCGCTAGCTGCCCTTTAATAAGGTGCATTAGAAGGAGCAGCTGCTTATAGAACATCTTAGCCTAGCAGTAGAACTAGCAGATAGCAGAGTTCCGGAGCTATTAAGAGCGAGGATCGAACTACCCTGTATATAACTCTATACTAGCTAGGATATAGTTTAGGAGCTACTACTAGCTGTCTATAAACTACTGATTCTAACGATCTATAAGGAACGAATAGCTGACCTAGTCTTTATAATAATTATCTTTAAAAGAAGGCTAGTTAATAAGCAGCAGAGCTTCTAGGTCTAAGATCTTAAACATCTCAGCAAAGCACTGCTATACTAGGCTTAAAAGGCTATAAATTATATCAGAGATCTGATCAGAGGAGAGCTATATACTGCTGTAAATAATATAGTTATCTTGCTAGTTTACCTTACTTTATACTAAAGTATTATAGCGAATCTTCAGGCTATATAATCTTACTTTATAGATTTAATTAAATAGTATAGGCTTAGTTCTAAAGCTAATTATTATTATATATCGATTAACTTTTACTTAGATAATTTTAAAGAGCTTAAAGTAGTGCTTTTATACTTATTCTTCTAGCAACTCTATAGTTATATTAGCTTGTTTTGCTATTATTATTTTATCCTTATATTTAAAAAAAGCTTATAAAATAACAAGCATTTAAGCTAGCTTAATAACAGCTGAGTAGATAACTATATAATTAAGCAGTATTTCCTAGCTACTATCCTGCTAAATATTAAAGATAATAAAAGCGTTTAAAAGAGCGCTCTTATATTTAGTATCTTATAGAAAATAGTTAAAAAGCTAGATAGTAAAGTCTAAGCATGCTCTATCTTATTATAATAAAGTTTAAAAAAGCTCTACTCTTTAAACTATCTCAGCCTAGCAGAGAAGCTAGGTATAGAAACAGTCCTGCTTAGCTATAAATATATATACTAGCTGCTGATTAGAGCTAAAAGGCTGTATCTATATAATATAGCTTAGAATACAGCGCTAGATATCTATATAGCGCTATTATAAGCTATTTTCTAGCTAGCTATTAAATAGCTGCTAAGGCTTAATATATTTATCTCTCTAGTTGACTTTAAATAGAATAGTATAGCTAGCGATAGTAACTACTGCAGTATACTAAGCTTTCTTAGTAACCTGCTAGAAGCTCTCTTATATAGCCTGCAGGATTAGCTTATTTTTTTAAATTAGCATAAGAAGCGCTTAAGTACTAATTAAATCAAAGCCTACTAGATAAGCTATCTAGCCTACCTTATAAAGCTATAAGTTAAACTCTAGCTACTTATTTCCTTTTTAGATTAGCCTATTTATCTAATTAGCTAGCAGCTTTTATATAAAACGAAATAACGCTGTAATTTACTACTTTAAGTTATCCTTGTATATAGTAGGCTAGCTATCTTTATACTAGCTCTACTATTCTACCTCGAACTACCTGCTTATATATTAGCTAGGAAAAAGCTTTTAGCAGTATACCTGCATTTATTATAAAATAAAAGAAACAGCTTCCTAAGTAAATAAGCAGCTACCTATATAAGGATTCGCCTACTTATATAAGAGGTAGTAATAGTTTTATATCTTATAAGCTTGCTAGCTTATAAAAGAGCACTCCTAATATATAAAGCTATTTATCTAGATATTACTAAGAAGAGAGATTAAAGTGCTAGTTAAAGCTAAGAATTAGAAATCTAGCAAGTCTTATTATATATAATAAATACTAAGCAGGCTCTATACTAAGCAGGCAATTACTTATTACTTCTTTTTAAGCATCTAGTAGTATAATATAGCTAGATACCTTACTATCTTATCTATAAAGACTCTAAATTAGCATTCCTTATAAATAATAATATATAATAAAGTATAGAAATAAAATAGATTAATATTATCAGCTATATTAAAGTGCAGATTAGAGCTAGTTATTTAGCATCTCACTTTACTAGCAGTATATAGAATCGTGTATACAGGCGTTAAATATTTGAATATATCGGACGCCTTTAATCAGAAGAGCAGCTTGAACTAGGGGTAGGTTAAAAGTATATTCTGATTCGTTCTTTTAATCGCATTAGACGCCCTAGATCAGAAGAGCGGCTTGAACTAGGGGTGGGTTAGAAGCACGTCCTGATTCGTGCTTTCTACAAGCAGGTCTTACTACATCAATCTTTAACCTGAAAAAATAGAGTTTGTAATTGAAATGCATCGTAGTGTCAGCAATACTTGAAATTTAGAAAGGATGTAGTTTATCAAGAGGCGACAAGACTTTAAATTAAAACAGAGCGAAAATCTTAAAATTTAGGTTAAGGACAGTTTGCAGAAGGAAAAACGATCCCTTTACCCTAGTCTTTACTAGCGCGAAAAAAACGTCTATACAAAAAAACTGTCCTCTACCCTTGAGGACACTTTGATTTAAAGATAGGGCCTTCTACTTCTACTATCCCTTTCTTCTCCTGCTAGTGCAGCTGCTAGCAGGCGCTGCAGCGCTGCAGCTGCACTCGCATATAGCAGGCTTATAGCTATAGCAAGAGCTCAAGCTAGTTGCTAAAATAAGACAGCTTTAAAAGGCGCTATAGAGCCTAAGCAGTATAAGTTTATAAAATATGCTTTTTTAAACTAAAGAAGTTACTAAGGTCTAGCTATACCTTGCTAAAATATAGTAACTCTGTAGTAGTATAGGTATAAGGGCAGCTATAAGCAACTAACTGCTTAAGAATAAAAAAATAGTAGCTGTTAGCAGTAAAGAGGAGTTAGTTTAAGGAATATATAAATATAAGGAAGAATAAAGTATACTATTTATTAATAAGTAAAAGGAGCTTGAAGAGTTAAAGCTTATAATAAAGCAGAGTATTTAAGTCTAGCTTAGTAAAAAAAGCAAAGAGAATAATAATCTTTTATTATATATTATATAAAAAGAGTATAGTATCTGCATTAATATTCAAGCAATAAATAATATATATTATATAATATTATTAAACTTAATTAAGCTCTTTGCTTATATAATAGTAGCTGCTTATAGTCTTATATTTATACTTATAACAATATATAGCTTACTAGCAGCGCTAGTTTTTAATAAGCTTAAAAAGGTAAAAGCCTAGCTTAAAAAAAGCTGCTGCGTGCTTATTAAAAGTCCGGAAGATATTCTTATAGAAATTATATATTTTAATATAAAGAATAAGCTATAGAGTAAGCTAGTTTAAGTGCTAATTAATAAGCTTAAGGGTTATAATATTATAGAAGCTATACTTTATAAAGGAACGCGCTTAAAAGTTAGATAGTATAAGCTTATTCTAGCTCTATATAAAGCAGTGCTTCTACTACTAAGCAGAGTAGTTAATAAGCTCCTTTTCAATATAGCATAAGTAGTTCTGTTTATAAAAAAGCGAGATAGGTTTACCCCTATTATTATTATCATCCTCCTTCTTCTTGTTTTGCTTATATTGCAGGAAGTCTACTAAAGCAAAGTCTACCTAGAACTAGTCTAGATAAAGGAGGGCTAGTGCTAAGCAGCAGAGATACTGCTAGTAGAGCTTAGACAGAGCGTCCTCAGGCTAGCTGCTAAATAAAGTGTTTTTAATACTATAGGCTTAAAAGAATAGTAGAAGCTAGGTAAACTTTTAAAGGGACTTATTATAAAAGCCTAGAAGCTAGTATTATAAAGGCTTAAAGAACTTGCTACTAATAAACTCCTTATAATATATATAGTAGTAGCCTTCTCTGTGCTAAAGCTTTAGCTAAAAGACTATTATCTAGATAAGGATTAATACTTATAAGAGTGTATAGAACTAGCGTAGATAGGCTAGTACTATAGCTTATAAAGCAGAAAGAAGGTACTCTATATAAATAATATTAAGATTGCTATTAGCTAAAGCGTTAGTTATAAAGTAGGGTAGATATAAATATTTATTATACTGCTGCTGCTACTGCTATTATAGTATTATCTTTACCTTTTGCTTTAGCAGCGCTTTTTTCTTATACTTATAATATTTAACTATAGGGTTAAAATGCAAGAAGAGGATATAAAGAGTATTCTATATAAGTATAGATTTAACAGAGCTTAATATAAGGTTCTTAGTTAGGTAGAGCTTAATATTTCTCTCTTTCTTAATATAATAATATAAATTCTAATAAATTATAATAATAAAGAAAGGCAGAGTTAATAGCAAGAAGTAGCACTATATAAATACTATAAAGCTTTAAACCTTTATAACCTATAAGTTAATATCTTATATATAATAGATATAAGTACTAGGTAAAGCTTTTAATATATAGTCTTCTGACTTTTATAAAGAAAGAGGCTAGCTGTAGTAGTAGTCTTTATAAAAAAGTTTATAATAGTCAAGTATAAAGCTTTTAGCAAAGTTTGATTAAGTAAAAAGGCAATTAAAATATAATAGAAACTAAAGTCTCTTTATAGCAGAGTATCTAGAAAGGTCCTCTTTTATATAAGTAAGTACTTAAGCTATAATAGAAAGAGTATAAAGATAAAGATACTTTTCTTAAAGCTTTAAGTAGTCTATTTAATATATATAAAAGATTAATTACTCAAGCTCTAATAGATTATATAGTAATAAGATTTAAGAGAAGTAGCTAGGCTTACTGCAAGAGCAATAAAGCAAGTTTACTTCTCAGAGAATATCAGCTGCCTATTTCCTTACGCTGTAAGGCATCTGTGCCTGTAGAAAAATATTATATATATATAGCTAATCAAGTATAAGAATCTCTTCTCTATTTTTGTTATTACTATTCTTAGAACTTAGCAAGCTAGATAATAAATTGCTATTACTAAGTCTGCTAAGGTTACTACTCTAGCTAGCTTAGCTAAAGCTGTCTAAGCTGTTGTCTTTATTAGAATTATTAATAAGACCTAGCCCCTTTTTCTTTATAGCTATATCTTTATTACTAGTTTTAAAAGCGCTTGCGTTGCTGCTAGAGCTAGCAAGGCTAGGCTAGTCTAGGCTATTGTTTTTATAAATATCCTTAATAGAATCCAGCGCCCTCTCCTCTATAACTATATCTTTATAACTGCCTTCCCGCTTACCTTTTGAACTTCTTAAAGTGAAACTAGACGCAGGCCGGACTAGCGATAGAGATCTTATAATAGCTAGACGAGAGAGCTGTTATAATAAGAGAAAAGAGTGCTATAGCAGCAGCTAGAAAGAGAATAAGAATAGGTAGTTGCTATAGCTAGATAGCTAAAAGCTGATAGATAAAGTAGCTTATAAGACTTGCAGGTTAATACTAGATTAGAACCTGCTTTTTATAATTATATATATTCTTCTGCCTTAGTAGAGGAAGGCTTAATAAGTAGGATTAGTCTAAGCAAGGCTTTATTAAACTCGATATTCCTTTTATACTTATACTTCTTATTAGCGCTTATAGTAGCGCTGTTACTGCTTATAATTAGCCTGCTATTATTCAGCTACTATAAGTCTAGTAGATATAGCAAATCTGTATAAGTAGTAAAGAGATAAGTTAGCAAAGCAAATAGATTATATTAAAGCTTTGCTTATAAATAAAAAGTAATAGAGAAGATATAAAGAAGGGTTAATATAGAAGATATATTATTAATAAAGTATTAAATAGCTAGAATTAAGCTTTACTAGTTGAATCTTATTTAAAAAGATATATTAAGCTATTTTATAATTAAACCTTTTTAAGCTTTTAAAAAGAATAAATCTAGCAACAAGTATAAATAAAAAAACTTTTACTCTTCTAATATAAAGCTTTAGAATAAAAAGAACTAAGCATCTTTTGCTTATTAATAAATAGAGTAAACTAAAATAGTTATTAGTTATAGCAGAGGTTTATTATATATATAAGTTTAGTAAGGAATAGCTATATTGTTTCCTTTTTTTATCTTTTTAAACTTAATTATCTCTATAAAGTAAATACTATCTCGCTCCTTCCTTTTTTTTTTTTTTAACCTTTTAGATTCAATTGCTTTTAAAAATACTTTTATAAATAATCTCTTCCTATACTTTAACTCTTCTCTAGTAGGTAACCTCTTTCTAAATATTATAGTCAGAGAGAGTGCAGCTGTCCTTATACTATTTACTAGCAAAGATAAAGTGCTAGCTAGGCTTAATATTATCTACTATATTCTAGATCTTAGCCTTAGTATTATTAATAGCGTAGCTATTTTTATACTACTTGCTAGCAAAGATAAAGTATTAGCTAAGTTTAATATTATCTGCTGTATTTTAAATCTTAGCTTTAGCATTATTAATAGCGCAGCTATTCTTATACTGCTTGTTAGTAAAGATAAAGTACTAGCTAGACTTGATATTATCTATTATATCCTAGATCTTAGCCTTAGCGTTATTAGTAATACAGCTGTCCTTACACTGCTTGCTAGCGAAGATAAGGCGCTGTCAGTCTAGAGGTTATCTATAACTTCAACTTTAAAAGAGATAAGCCTACTTTATAACTGCGCTGCCTATATAAAGAGATAGCGCTTTCTGCTTTCTGCAGCAGGTAGACTTAATTATACTTATAAAGTGCTAACTACGCCTTTTTTTTTTTCTAACCTAATTAAATCTAGTCTTTGCTAATTAATAGAAATTTTATAAAGAAGTTAAAAAAGATAAAGATTAGGCCTAGTAAGCATATATATTTTCTATAAAGCTATAAAATATAAAAAGGCTTTAGCCTAGAATCTGCTATTATTAATAATTAAAATAAGCAGTATAATAAGTGCTTTATATAAAAAGTACTGATATAAAAGGACCTCTGCTTAATTATATTATAATTAAGCCTTAGCAAGGCTTTAAGAAAAATAAATAATATAAAAAAAGCAGAAGATAGCAGAGAAGAAAAAAAGGTTAGCTAGAGCGCTACCTGCCCTGCTTATTTACTTCTTAGCCTTCCTAGCCTTCCTAGCCTTCCTAGCCTTTTTAGCAGGCAGGGTGCTAGTTGATCTAGTGCTGTTCTAAGCAGATCCTTTTCGCTTGCAGCCTTAAAGGACAAGGGCTGAGATTTCGTTAAAACTCTAATTATAGTTCACCTTAGCCTAAGCACAACCCAAGCAGCAGGTAGGCATAGGAGCAGGCGCAGACGCCTGCACCCTCTTGTCTATATCTATCTTAGCCTCCTGCTCAGCCTCCCTCTCAGCCTCCTCCTTAGCCTCCTCTTTAGCCTGCTCGGCCTCTTTCTTATATACTAACGCCTGCTTATACTCAGACCTGAGCGTCTCGACCACACCTATATCCTCGTCCAACAAGTTATCTAATAATGCTGACAGGCCCTCTGATAAGTCCTCTAGTGTAAAGGCAGGCAACTCCTCTAAGGCTAGAGTAAGCATAGGCAACTCCTTTAAGATATCAGGAACTATAGCTGCATCCTTTACCTTTTATCTACAGGAACTACTCGCTCTTGCTAAAGCACTTGCTAGCTATATATTAATAAACGTTATAAATGCTTATATATATATAAAGTATATTACTACTTAGCTAACTAAGTCTAGTATATTATATATTTTAGTTATAAAACTATAATTCTTCTTTATATTCTTATAGATAGCTTTAATAGCTATAATTATAATATCTTAGTTAATATTATTATAGTTAATATTATA
>JALRMH010000147.1:0-10329 GCA_026119935.1 Endothia cerciana
AATTTTTATATTTAAATTATTAAATATATCGCTTTATTATTAGAGCTTTAATAATAAATTAGCATTCTCTTTAATAATAAATAGTAAAATACTAGTATTAATAAGAAAATCCTTCTTTATTAATCTAACTATAATATATATATATATATAGTTTCAACAGACTTGCGTAAATTAAATAGCAGAGAAGATTTTATATTAAGTAAAATTAAATTATTATTTTTAAAGCTTTGCTGCAATATAGATATTTTAATCTTGCAAAATAGATATAGATAATAAAACTAGGCTGCTGTTTAGCATTGAGTTGTAATTAATTATAATGCAGTGTCTTTAAAAAGAGCGAATAATACTCTTGCTATTAATAGTAGAAAAAAAAATAATAAAAACGCTATAAGTAAAGATAGAAATATAATTAATAGCTTTAATTAAAAAAGTAGAAATAAGTAATATAAGCAGATAATATTATAAAGTAAATTAATAGCTAATAAAGTCAACTTTTATACTGCTATTAAAGTCTGCGCAGATATCTAGCTTTTTTTTATTAGTAAAAATATTAGTTTAAATAAAAAAGCAAGGTATAATCTTTATAACTAAAAGAATTAAAGAAAGTAAGATAGTATCTTTAGCTATTACTAGTTTTTTCGTTCTTAAATAGAGTAGTTAAAAGCTTTTTAAATATAAGCTTTATAAAAGTATTTATTAGCTAAATAAATAATACTCTAGTAGAAGAAATACTAAAGTAGAGTTTTATTTTTATTTATAAGGTTTTACTTTAAGTTTAATAAAGACTCGCTTTTATTTTTACTTTATTGCGCTAGTGCTTTGTTAATTTTAAAATAATAAGAAATAAAAGAGTAATTCGAAGTTTATTAATTAAGTTATTATTATAAGCTCTTTTCTAGGTTTTTGCTATTAATAAAGGCTTTTCGCTTCTGCTGCAGCTATTATAGCTCTTTATCTTCTTTATAGACTCGAGTAGCAGTTTTTATTATAGATATACGAGTTGTTAATAGTTTGCTGACTTAAAGTTAGATTTTCGCTTTAAAGTCGCTAATGAGTTTTTTATAGTAGTATAAAGCTTTATAAGATTCTAATTTAAAAGGAGCGTCTCTCTATTTCTCTAACGCATTAAAATAGTTATAAAAAGCTAATAAGTGTTAGCCTTTTCTTTAATAAATATCTTTAAGTTGCAAAATAAAACTACTAGTGCTTTAATTAATATAATATAGTAATCCTTTCAACTATTTTTTAAAGTATTCCTAGTCTTTTTAATATATTTGCTAGTTCTCTTTTATTTATTCTTTAAAATGTTGATCCTATCTTGCACAGTATTTAGAGTTAATATAGTTAAAAGCTATAAGAATCTTTTTCTTATCTTTATAAAACTTCTTTAAAGACACTTTAAACTTTTGTTATAAATTATACAGCTAGTTGTCTTGCTGCTAATAGATAGCTTAATATGCAAGGATAGCGATGTTAGAAATCTTAATATCTTTATTGCTTAATATATTTGAATTACTATTGCTTAGCTAGCAAGAGCTTTATAAAAGCCTTTAGACTTGTTATTCTAGAGTTTAAAGAGTCTTTTATACTTATATTAATTCCTCTAGCTTTTAAATATAAGCTTAAGTAGCTATAAGGGTTTTAGTATTAGATAGACATTATCTTTCTTTAAGTAGGTTGCTAGCTACTTATTAACTTCTTATATAAAGGCTTTTCGATCTAGGAGCAGGACAATTTATTATTATAGCTCTAGAAGGCTTTTTAAAGAAGAATCAGAATTATTAGAATACTTATTATATAAGCTTAGCAGAGTTATAATAATATAGCGAGAATAAGCTGTCTAATTAATAGCTGCTGAGTGTTTATTAATATAAAGACTGATTCTTATAATATAAAAGAACTAATATACTACGTCGCTAGCTATTTAAAAAGAAATAACTTATACGCTGCTAGCGTTATTAGCAAATTATTATTATAACAACTATTCCTTTTTTAATAATATTTAACTTTAAATATTATTATTAAATATAGATTTGCTTTATTAGCGCTATTATAATTGCTTTTCGCTGCTAGTTTATCTATAAAGACTTAATATACTATTATTTCTAAGCTATATAAACTTTTCTTTTTATAATATTTCTAATATAAATATAAATTGCTTGCTGCTTACTATTATATCTTTTATATAGCATTATAATATATTTTATTTTACTATCAGCTATACTTTTTATAATTTTTAGCTATACTAATATATTTTTTCGCTTGCTATTCTTGCGCATTATATTATTAACTTGCTTATACTTTAATATCTTTTTATTATATAATGCGCGCTGCTTACTTTAAAGCTTTTTTTTAAATAGATCTTTAAATAGTTAAGTATTTAATATATTTGAAATATATTACTATTACTAAGTATAACTATATATATAATAAGCACTACAGTAATCTAAAGATCTCTGAGTACTGATTAGGTTTATACTAACAAGAGCAGTGCTAAGTATAGGCTTTAAATACAGAAATATAGCTGAAGTAATTTATGCAAGTGCTTTACTGCTTTTAAAGCTTCTAAGTATAAGTGTACTTAGAACTTAGATTAATGATTAAAGAGCTATATATAATGATCTATCTGATAGTAGTGAATATGTAGTTATATATTTAGCTCTTTAGTATAGACTGCAAGGGTCGCAGTTCGATTATTGCAGTCTATACTCTAGACTATAAGGACTGCTTATCGATTGCTGCAGTCTACCTCTGTTCTAGTAAAGCCTGTCGTCCTATATCCTAACTCTTAGTTATATAATCCTTATTGACTATCCGATATTAAGTTGTGACACCTAGTCCTTTGTTAGCAGAGTTTGTTCTGTGACCTATATATTAAATAAGTTATAATATCATCTCCCTCTTATTAGTCGTTGTCCTTAACGATCTTCTGTAAGTATCCTGGTAGGCTATCTATATGCGTAGTTATGCTTTCTTAATTTAGAAAATAAACAGAATCGAAAAATCTCGTTATAAGAAAACAGAGCAAACTACCTCCCTTTAGCTTATTGCTCTTTCTCGTTGTATCGAAATGCCGACATGTTCCTTTTGTGAAGGTCGCAAGGCCCGCTGCCTTGCTTTTAAAGAGGACTCATCACGTTGTATTAAATGCATTCAGCACAAACGCAGAAATTGTGATATGCATGGGTTGTCGCCCCTGCAGGTAGAAAAGATTGTAGCTCAGCATTCCGCCGCTAAGGCTGCTCTTGATAACGCAGAGGAAGAACTAGAGCGTGCTACTACTAAGGTGCGCTGGTTAAAGAGGCAGCGCAAGTTGTAGGCTGAAAAGATAGCGCGCGCTGTTCGTCGTAGCCTAGATATGATTGAGGAGCTTGATCGTGTGGAGGCGGAGGAGCTGGCGAGGGAGCAGCAGGCCTGTGTCCCTGCAGGTCCTCTCCCTGAGCAATTTGCCGAGCTAGTTTCTAGCGAGCCCTCCTAGTCTCCTAATAGTTTATTAGACTATTCCTTTTTAAATGATGCAATCAGTGTTGATAGTGATAGGGGTTTCCTAGGTGATGAGAATACTACTGGTAGGGGTGATTCTTCTAGTGCCTGAAGTAGCTGTTTCGGTCTGTAGCGTTTTGCAGAACTCTGCGATTGCTTGCTATGCGTTTTCGAGGTTTTCTAAGGGTTCTTATATGTTTTTACTAGCTAAGTAGCCTTTCTACTTAACGAGGTATTTGAATATATTATTCTGTCCTCTATATTTAAGTATTTTCTCAACTTTATACTCTAGTTTATTATTTTTAACTTCTATTATACTATCTATTAGCGTTTTTTATACTGCTAGTTCTAGTAATAAGATATAGAAGACTAAGTATATCTTTATTCTATATAGTAATATTAGTTTATAATTAATTAGAGAGATCTATTATAAAATTTTAAATAGTCTTAGTTTCTTATAATTAAGTTTACTACTAGGTCTGTTTATTTTAATATTTTTGCAAAGTAGGTAGGCTTTATCTCCTTCCTGTAGAGTTAGTCCCTTAATCCTTTTAGTATTTATATAGCATGTTATTCGTTTCTAGACGAATTATAGTTCTGATTAAAGTTCTTTCTAGATTTTCTTGATTTTCCTAACTCTTTTATCTACTGCTTCTGCATCTGCCTTTAGCAATACTTTATAATAAACTATCAGGTTGTATTTATAGAGTGTGAAGAATAGTGATTTCTTTATTATATTTGTATCTATGCTATTATAAGCAAATTATATAAGAGGTAATAGGTTAACCTAGTTATTCTGTTTCTAATTAATATAGTATCAGAAGTACTATTTGACGACTTGATTTATTTTTTTTATTTATCTATCTATCTAAGGATAAAATGCTATAGATATTCTGTGTTATATTCTAAGTTGCTTTATAAGCAAGGTCTAAAACTTCGAGTTGAACTTTCTGTCTTTATTAGAGATCACTTCTTCTAATATACTATAGTTAGCGATAATTATTCTGAGAAATATATATATAAGTTCTTCTACTATACTGCTTTCCTTATAAAGGAGAAAGTAAGCATATTTACTTAGTCTGCAAACTACTACTAAGATGCTATTATATTACACCTTAGTTAAAGGTTTTTATAAAAGAAGTAGCTTAATAATAAAGTTTAGACTAATTAATTACTAAATAGTTATAAGTACTAGCAGGGGTTATAGTAGTCTATAAAGTTTATACTGTTCTGCTTTATTTTTCTTATAGCTATTATATTATTATAAAATATCTTCGATCCTTTTTTTAAGGCCTAGCAGGTTCTAGTATCTTTTAATTTGTTTATAAGTTGCTCTAACTCTTTAATATCTGTGTGCTAGAGCACTATATACATCTCTGATATAGTTGTCCTGTCCTATTAAAGTTATCTATTCAGGATCTTTATCTTAAAGTCCTATTTTAAGGATTGCTATAAGCTCTTTATATATATTGATAAGGTCCTTGTCTTTATTAATTATAAAGATGTCCTAGATTTCTTCTTTAATTTTATCCTGATAGTCTGATCTTCTATTAAAGGCGTCTGCCCTAGCGTTTTCCTTACCTTAGATATAGGTGACCTTGAAGTCGAACTAGGATAAGTATTCTGCTTATCTTACTTATTGTCTGTTAAGGTTCTTCGTTATTATAAATGTAGTGAGGTTCTTATAGTCTGAAAATACCTTAATCGTATATTTAGCACTTATAAAATAGTGTTCCTATTCTTTAAATGCTTCTATTATAGCTATAAGTTCTTTATCTAGTATTCTGTATTATAATTCTAGTCTATTAAGCTTTTTCGAGAAGTTAGCAATTATCTATAATCGCTCTTGATCGTTTTATTAGTTAAGTTCTGCACTAAGTGTGTAGTCTGATGCATCTGTATATAACTTGTATTTCTTTCAAGGGTCTAATTCTTATAAAATAGGGTTTTTAATAACTAGTTCCTTAATTATTTTAAAAGCTTGATTTTCTTTCTGGTTCTATTAAAAGGGTAGGTCTTTTTTTATAAGATTTATAAAGAGTTTAGCAATATCGCTGTACTTGCTGATAAATTGCTAATAGAAGTTAATATATCTAAGAAATGCTCTAATATCTTTAATATTCTTTAGTGTAGGCTAGTTCCTAACTACTTATATTTTATTCTTCTGTATTTTAATATGTTTTAGTTCGATTATATATCTGAGATAATCGACTTTCTAAATATAGAAGTAGCTCTTAGTTAGTTCTACTAGGAGGCGTGCATTTTAAAGTATCTAAAGTATTTGCTATATATGTTGCTTATATTCTTCAAGAGTCCTAGAGTAGATAAGGATGTCGTCGAGGTAGATGATGTATATAATATCTAGGAATTTATAGAAAATGTAGTTAATCATTTCCTAAAAGGATGCTAGTATATTAATTAATCTGAAGAGTATAATTAAGTATTTATAATATCTATAGCAAGTCTTAAATACTATCTTCTACTCTTCTCCTTTTTTAATATAAATATAGTAGTAACCTTCTTTAAAGTCTAATACTGTAAACTATTATACGCTTTATAGTTAATCCCTGATTTCCTTAAAAAGTAATAAAGAGTACTAGTTCTTAATAATAATATCGTTAAGCTGTCTATAATCTATATAAAGTCAGAGTTTTCTGTTTTTCTTTAATATAAATAGAATTAGGTATCCTGCTAGTAATTATAATAGTCTGATATATCCTTTTTTAAGGTTTTCGTCAAGGTATTCCTTAAGTGCTTTTAGTCTTGTTTTATTAAGCTTATAAATAGAGAAGAACTATAGCTGAGTTCCTTCTCTTAGTAGTATCTTATAATTATATAAGCTGTATTCTAAGAGTCTTATATCAAATTTTCTTTAAAACAACTTCGTAAATTTTTAGTACTCTCGCAGTATTTCAGCGAATATTATTATTAGTCCGTCCTTTTCTGTTTCTGCTGTCTGGAGGAATAGGAGGTATCGTTAAGCGTTTTTATCTAAGGACGATTTCTTTCCTTTACCTATTAGTCGTTTCTCTAGTAGCTCTAGAGGTTCTCTCTAGGCTAAATCGAATCTCTTAGGTCGTAGCTATAGGATTTCCTTATAGTTCTAAAGTCTACACTTCTATTATTGCTCTAAGTCAGGCTAAGCTTCTCTAAGCCTGCATATGCTTATTATTATATTAATCTGCTGATGCCCTAGTACTTTTTATTTAGGTTTATTGTTGCTAGATTCTTCTCTATAAGCTATTAACTCTGCTGATTTAAAAGTAGTTATAGGTTTGTTTAAAGCCTTTTTTCTTAAGTGTCCCTTAGTGACTAAATCTAATTCTTCGCCTTTGATTACAACCTTCTTATAAGTAGCAGCATTATCTTATAAGATCTAGCTAGTAGTTTAATCGATTCGAGAATTATACTCTTTAAGCTAAAGAAGTTCTATAATTAGTTTATAATATACTATATTTATAATATCTAATATAATAAAAGTTATGCGTCTTTAGATTAAAATAAATAGATAATTAGTCTTTTTATTAATTATACTTTAATTATATATAACTAGTTATCCTTTTATAATACTGAGTTAATAAGGTTATTCCTTCTAATACTATTGTAGTCATGCTTTATTAATAATTACTAGTAATATAAAGTTTCCTTAAGCACTACTATTTAATAATATGTTATATTGTTTTCTATTAATATAAGCATTTAATTTTATATATGCGTAGTCTCTTTCTGCTATATATAGAGATCTTTAAGCCTTAATCGTCTATAGTCTTATTACAGGCGATCCTTCTCTTTTAAAGATTCTTATATTTTATAAGCTGCTCTTTAAGCTAGCCTTCTAGCTTATTATTAGCTGTGCTTGCGTTGTTCTTTATTATTTTAATGCTTGTGCTAGTTTCGAACCTTATTATAGATATAGATAGTGCAGTTAGCAGCTTTATACTACTACTATTTGATTTTCTTATTAATGCATTCTCTAAGACAGTTATCCAGCAATCTAATATAAGCGTTATATCCCTCTCTATTAAAGACTTCTCTGAATTATAAATAAGGCTCCTTAATTGCCTAAATAATCTAACTCTGCTCTCTAACTAAGAACTACTTATATTTAACTTTCTCTATAAAGTGCGCTTTACAGCTATAGTATATATATAAAATCTATATAAGTTTATAGTGTTATTTATAGACTAGACTAATTCTAGAGTCTTTTAGCTATTCAGCTTTAATATTTTAAATAGATATTATAGTAAAGAGGTCCCCGAGCTTAAAGCTATATACTATATATTCAATTACTAAGTTCTAAGTGTTCTGTCCTTAGTCTAAATTATAGCTGTGAGTCTCTTCCTTACTTATAATATCCTTATTCTACGTCCTTAAAATAATAAGCTCTGATATATTATCTAGCTATCTGTCCTAAGGTGTTTCTTTCCTTATAGTTTCTGTAGTTGCTTAAAATAAAAGGCGTTCCTTATAATAAGCTATTAAATATAGTACTAAGTCTTTATTCTTAAGTTTCTGAATCTTCCTTTCGAATTCTTTCTTAAGAATGCTTGAGTAGTCTAAGCTACTATCCCTTAAGATTATATTATAAACTAAGCTCTTTTTGCTTATTACTAGTTATCATGCCTTTTTAGATGCTTTAAAAAACTATCTTAAGCTTTCTTTCTTTAAAAGGTATGTTAAGTATCTATTATTAAAGCAGAACATCTAGTTAAAGAGTCTGTAGTTGCAAATAGAGTCTAATACTTGCTCTAGTAAGATATTATTACTCAGCTAATTAAGTTCCTATCGTTAGAGAATATTTACTTATCGTTCTTTTTAAACTAATTACTATTATAGTTTCTTAAGTTATTTATATTCTTATGCAAAGTAGCTGTGTTTTCTATAATTATAGCACTTAATACTACTATTTAGTCTTTCTATAAACTAACAATTAGCTATATTTAGTTCTATTAAGCTAATATAAGTACTTCTACTTTATATTATATTCTAGCGCTAGTTTCTACTTTAATTCTTAGGCTAGAACTTTTTATTATTACCTAGCTGCAAGCGCTATATAGGTTAGCTTCCTCTCTTCTTAGACTTTTCTATCTGTTATTTATAAAGACAGTTATCGATTCTAATAGCTGTGTTTATAAATATTACAAAGTCTTCAGGCTAGTCTTACTTAGAGATTTCGTCCTTGACTTCGTCCTTAAGCCCTTTATAATAGTATTCTATAAGATTCTTATCTTCTTATAAGAGTTGTGCTACAAGTTGCTTAAACCTAACTATATAGGCTGATACTGACTTAGTTTGTTTAAGGTCTATCAACTGCTAGGCTGTAGTGCGTTCTTTGTTAAGGTTACTAAAGGTTTCTTTAAAGGCTTTTTTAAAGCTTATAAAAGAATCGAATATTTCTTTAGTGCCCTTAGCGTGTGCATCGGGGTTGTTAGCGTGTTCTAGGTAATTGCAGAGAGAAGGCTTATATTAAATAAGAGCATCCTTCTCAAGGCGAGTTCTAGCAAGAATAACTTTCTCAGGTTCTATAGTGAATTAAAAGGCGTTATACAGGAAGTACGCCTTGCAGTAGGTGAGGAATCCTTAGAGGAGTTTTTAAGTGCTGTTATATATAGCTAGCTTGTCTATTTTATAGCTTTTGTTATTGTTGATGATAATAAAGCTCTAGGTGCTATGCTGAATTTGCCTCTGCTAGGCCTGAATAATATTCTCTTGCTGTTATTAATGCAGGTAGAGTTGTTCGATGCGTTGGGTAAGCTAGAGGACTTGCCGGACAAGTTCTTCCTGAGTGGGCTGCGCGCTATGCGAGGACGAAGAGGGGTCTCTAGAGCTATTATATTTCTGTATTATTCAAGGGGTTAATACTGAATTATTCCTGAATAAGAGTCGTTAAAATATAATAAGCACTGCAGTAATCTAAAGATCTCTGAGTACTGATTAAGTTTATACTAATAGGAGCAGTGTTAAGTATAAGCCTTGAATATAGAAATATAGCTGAAGTAATTTATGCAAGTGCTTTACTACTTTTAGAGCTTTTAAATATAAATATACTTAGAATTTAAATTAACGACTAAAGAGCTATATATAATAATTTATCTGATAATAGTGAACGTATAGTTATATATCTAGCTCTTTAGTATAGACTGCATTGCAGTTTATACCCTGGACTATAAGGACTGCTTATCGATTACTATAGTCTACCCTTGTCTTAGTAAAGCCTGTTGTCTTATATCTTAACTCTTAGTTATATAATTCTTATTGACTATCTGATGTTGAGTTGTAACACCTAGTCCCTTGTTAGCAGAGTTTGTTCTGTAACCTGCATGTTGGATAGGTTATAATAATATGCTTATAGCTGAAGAACTTTTAACTATTACTTATTCCTTTTTAAATATATTATTTATAGCTTGCAATATTTATTCAACTAATAATAAAGTTTACTAGCAGATAGATTATATATATCTTTTATTTACTTTATAAATTATATTTAATATGTATTTTAGTACTTTTGTTATAATTTATTTAATATACAGGTTACAGCAACAGATGCAGCAATAGAATTACTTAAAGTAGACTCTTTAAAACAGAAGATTTAATACTTATCTTTAAAAGAATACAAGTTATAATTATATAACCTAGGATTAGAATTATATATAATTATATTAACTATAAGTATAATCAATATATTTAAAAAACAACTATATAAAATCGATATATAGTCTGAATAGTTAGATTTAAAAAGCAGGATATATAAAAACAGATATTTTCTGTAATTAAATAAATCTTATTAGTATTCTTTAGTTGTTAATCTAAGTTTCAAATATATATATATTTAAAAGCTTTAAAGGC
>JALRMH010000148.1:0-10284 GCA_026119935.1 Endothia cerciana
AACTATTAAGTAGTAATAATATAGCTTTCTATAAAAAGAATCGTCTTATAATACTTATTATAATATATAAAGTTTATATTATAATATAAGATTATTGATAAATTAAAGTAAAGAATATAAAATAAAAAAGTGCTTATTAGAAAGATTATTTAATAATCGATGTAGAGAAATTTAAAGAACTAGAGTTCTTTTAATTAATTAAGTGCTTGAGAGTTTATTTATAATCTCTCTCTCTAGCTAGAGTAAGGTCTTAAGTCTAGTTATTCTCTGTTTAGACTCGCTTGCTGTTATAACCCATTCAACATGCAGGTCACGATAGGAAAAGCAGCACAGCACCAAGGACACAAGTAAAGATTATATAACCAGGGTTAGGGTTATAATAGTTGCACAATCGACGGTCGACTCTGTCGACTAGTCGAAGGAGTTAACAGTCGACTCTATCAACTAGTCAAAGGAGTCGACAGTCAACTCTATCAACTTATACTAAAGAGCTAAATATATAAGAACACGTTTATTTCTATTAGATAGATCTCGTATATAGCTCTTTAATTATCAATCTAAGTTCTAAGTACACTTATATTTAGAAGCTTTAAAGGCAGTGAACACTTGCATAGACTTTCTAGCTGTATTTCTATATTCAAGGCTTATATTCGACACTACTCTTATTAGTATAAACCTAATTAGTACTCAGAGATCTTTAAATTACTATAGTGCTTATTATATTTTAATAACTCTAGTTCAGAAATAGTTTAGTATTAACCTTTTGAATAATACAGAAATACAATAGCTCTAAGAACCCCTTCTTTATCCTTATATAGCGCGCAGCCTACTTAGAAAGAACTTATTCAGCAAGTCCTTTAGCTTACTTAATATATTAAACAACTCTACCTGCATTAGCAACAACAGGAGAATATTATTTAAGCTCAGTAGGAGTAAATTCAGCATAGTACCTAAGCCCTTACTATTATTAATAATAACAAGAGCTATAAGATAGATAAACTAGCTATATATAATAGCACTTAAAAACTCCTCTAAGGATTCCTCACTTACTATAAGGTATACTTCTTATATAACACTTTCTAGTTCACTATAGAATCTGAAAAGGTTATCCTTGCCGGAACTCGCCTTGAGAAGGATGCTCTTATCTAATATAAGCCTTCTCTCTACAATTATCTAAAACACGCTAACAACCTTTATGCACGTACTAAGGGCACTAAGGAAATGTTCAACTCCTTTGCAGGCTTTAAGAAGGCCTTTAAAGAAACCTTTAGTGACTTTAACAAAGAACACACTACAGCTCAGCAGTTAATAAACCTTAACTAAACTAAGTCAGCATTAGCTTATATAGTCAGGTTTAAGTAACTTGCAGCACGACTTCTATAAGAAGATAAGAACTTTATAGAATACTATTATAAAGGACTTAAAGATAAAGTCAAAGATAAGATCTCTAAGTAGGATTAGCTTGAAGATTTTGCGATATTTATAAACGCAGCTATTAGAATTAATAACTATCTTTATAAACAACAGATAGAGAAGTCTAAAAAGAGAGGAAGCTAATCTATATAGTGCTTATAATAAGGTAATAGTAAAAAGTTCTAGCTTAAAAATTAAAGCGGAAATCAGTACTAGAATATAATATAGAGCAGAAGTACTTATACTAGCTTAATAGAACTAGATATAGCTAACTATTAATTTATAAGAAAATCAAATAATAGTATTAAGTATTATAATTATAGAAAGTATAGCTACTTTATATAAGAATGCAGATAATCTAAGAAGTTATAATAGTAACTAATTTAAAAAGAATAATAAGTGAATATTCTTTAATAATAAGAACTTAATCAGCTGAGTAATAATATCTTATTAGAGTAAGTGTCAGACTCTATCTGTAATTATAGACTCTTTAACTAGATGTTCTGCTTTAATAATAAATACTTAATATACTTTTTAAAGAAAGAAAGCTTAGGATAGTTCTTTAAAGCACTTAAGAAGATATAATAACTAGTAATAGGTAAAAAGGGCTTAATTTATAATACGATCTTAAGCAGCAGCGACTTAGACTACTTAAACACCTTTGAGAAGAGACTTGAAAGGGAGACTTAGGAACTCAAGGAAAAGGAACGCCTTTTATCTTAAGTAACTACAGAAACTATAAGAGAAGAAACACCTCAGGACCGATAGCTAGACGATATGCTAGAACCTATTATTCTAAGAACAGAAAATAAGGATACTATAAGTAAGGAAGAAACTTACAGCTATAATTTAAACTAAGGATAGACTACTCTAAATTCAAAGGTTGAGTATATAATATATAGACTTAACTTTAAAGAACTCTTTACTATAGTTCTTATTTAGAATATTAATACTAGATAGCTAGAAGACCTTAGAATCAGCCTAATTAATAAAAAACATTATAAGCTTATATAGATCTTATATATATATTACAGCTGCAAGACGCACTTTATAGAGAAAGTCAAACACGAGTAGTTTTTAGTTAGAGAGTTCAGCTAGATTATCTAAGTAGTTGAGAAACCCTATTTATAATTTAGAAAAGTTCTTAACAGAAAGCATAATAATGCTTATATTAGATTGCCGGATAACTATCCTAAAGAATGCATTGATAAGAAAGTCAAATAGTAGCAGTATAGAGTTATAGACTGCACTATTTATATTTATAATAAGGTTTAGGATTAGTATAAATACTAGAATAATAAGGAATAACGCAAGTACAGCTAAGAACAGGCTAGAAGGCTAGCTTAAAAAGTAGCTTATAGAACGAAGGAATCCTTAAAAGGAAAGGATTGCTTATAATAGAACTATAAACAATTAAGGCTTAAAGGTCTTTATATATTATAAAATAAGACTATATATATATAAAATTAAATGCTTATATTAATAGAAAATAATACAGCGCATTGTTAGATAGTAGCGTTTAAGGAAACTTTATATTTTTAAAAATTATTAATAAGGCACGACTATAATAGTATTAAAAGGAAAGACCCTACTGACTTAATACTATAGAAGGATAACTAGTTATATATAATCAAAGTATAATTAATAAAAAGACTAATTATTTATTTATCTTAATTTAAAAACGCATAACTTTTATTATATTAAATATTATAAATACAGTATATTATAAACTGATTATAAGACTTCTTTAACTTAAAGAGTATAATCTTCGAATTGATTAGACTACTAGCTAGATCTTATAAGATAATGCTGTTATTTATAAGAAAATTGCAATCAACAGCGAAGGATTAAATTCAGTTACTAAAGAATACTTAAAGAAGAAGGCTTTAAATAAATCTATAAATACCTCTAAATTAGCAGAGCTAATAGCTTATAAAGAAGGATTTAGCAACGATGAACCTAAACTAGTGCTAGAGCATTAGCAGATTAACACAACAACAAGTATATACAGACTTTAAAAAAAGCAGTCTAGCTCAGAGCGATAACAGAAGTATAGTTTTATAAACTATAAGGAAATCCTACAGCTATATTACCCTAGGAATTTTGGTCTAGCCTGAGAAGAAGACTTAAGACTCCTAGAGCTTATAAAGAAACGACTAACAGGTAAGGGAAAGAAACTGTCCCTAGATAAAAACGCTTAATAGTACCTCTTATTCCTCTAAATCGCGGAAACAGAGAAGGATAGACTAATACTAACATTCGCTAGAATACTATAAGAGTACTACGAATTTATAAAGCTGTTTCAAGGGAAATTTGATACAGGACTTTTAGAATACAGCTTATACAACTATAAGATACTACTAAGAGAAGGAACTCAGCTATAATTCTTCCCTATTTATAAATTTAATAAGGCAAGACTAAAGGCATTTAGAGAATACCTTGACGAAAACTTTAAAAGAGGATATATCAGACTATTATAATTACTAGTAAGATACTTAATCTTATTTATATTAAAGAAAAATAGAAAACTCTAACTTTATATAAATTATAGACAGCTTAATAATATTACTATTAAGAACTAGTATCTCTTACTACTTTTTAAGGAAATCAGGGATTAACTATAAAGCGTATAATAGTTTATAGTATTAGACTTTAAAGAAAGTTATTATTATATTTATATTAAAGAAGGAGAAGAATAGAAGATAGTATTTAAGACTTGCTATAAATATTATAAATATATAATTATACTCTTCGAATTAACTAATGCACTAGCATTCTTCTAGGAAATAATTAACTACATCTTTTATAAATTCTTAGATATTATATATATTATCTACCTTAACGATATCTTTATCTACTTTAAAACTTTTAAAAAATATAAGCAATATATATAGCAGATACTTTAAATACTTTAAGATGCATACCTTTTAATAGAACTAGCTAAGAGTCACTTTTATATTTAGAAAGTTAATTATCTTAGATATATAATTAAATCAGAATATATTAGAATATAGAAAGATAAGATACAGATAATTAAGAACTAGCCTATACTAAAGAATATTAAGAATATTAGAGCATTTTTCAGATATATTAACTTCTATTAGCAATTTATCAGCAAGTATAGTAATATTGCTAGACTCTTTATAAATTTTATAAAAAAAGACCTATCCTTTTAATAGAACTAGAAAGAAAACTAGGCTTTTGAAATAATTAAAGAGCTAATTATCAAAGACCCTATTTTATAAGAATCAGACTCTTGAAAAAAATATAAGTTATATATAAATGCATTAGACTACGCACTTAGCGCAGAACTTAACTAGCGCGATAAGCAGGAATAACTATAAATAGTCGCTAACTTTTTAAAGAAGCTTAATAGACTAGAGTTATAGTACAAGATATTAGATAAGGAACTTATAGCTATAGTAGAAGTATTTAAGGAATAGAAACACTATCTTATAAGTGCTAAACATACAATTAAAGTGTTTTCAGACTATAAAAACCTTACTATATTTATAATAATAAAAAACTTTAATAGAAGATAAGTAAGATAAGCAGAATATTTATTCTAGTTCGACTTCAAGGTTATCTATATTTAAGGTAAGGAAAACGCTAGAGTAGACGCCCTTAGCAGAAGATTAGACTATTAGAATAAAATTAAAGAAGAAATCTAAGACATCTTTATAATTAATAAAGACAGGGACCTTATTAATATATATAAGAAGCTTACAGTAATCCTTAGAATAGGATCTTAAGATAAAGACCTTGAACAGATAACTCTAGTAGAGCAGGATAACTATATTAGGGATGTATATAGTGCTTTAGCATATAGACACTAAGGAGTTAGAGCAACTTATAAACAAATTAAGAAATATTAGAATCTGCTAGGCTTTAGGAAAAGAATTAAAGATATCTTATAATAATACAACAGCTGCAAGAAAAATAAAGCAGAATAATACAAGCTTTATAAGCTGCTATAATCTCTATCAGTACTTATAATTATTTAGCAATTAATTAGTCTAGACTTTATTACTAAGCTACTCCTTTTACAAGAACCTTTAACTAAGGTATAATACAATAGCATCTTAATAGTAGTTTATAGACTAAGCAAGTATACTTACTTTCTCTTTTATAAGGAAAGCAGTATAGCAGAAGAACTCGTATATATATTTCTTAGAACGATTATTGCTAATCATAGTATACTAGAAGAAATAATCTCTGATAGAGATAGAAAATTCAACTCGAAGTTTTAAACCTCGCTTATAAAACAACTCGGAACATAATACAAAATATCTATAGCATTTCACCTCTAAATAAATAAATAGACAGAAAGGATAAACTAAGTTATCGAACAGTACCTTTAGCACTATATCAACTAAAAGCAGAATAACTAAGTCGACCTATTACCTCTAGTATAATTCGCTTATAATAGCGCAGATATAAGCACGATAAAGAAATTATTATTCTTTACACTCTACAAATATAACCTGACAGCTTACTATAAAGCACTATAAGGAGCAGATGCAGAAGCAGTAGACAGAAGGGTTAGAAAAATCAAGAAGATTTAAGGAGAACTTTAATCAGAACTACAATTTGTCTAAGAACGAATAACACGCTATGCAAACTCTAAAAGGATTAAGGGACTAATCCTACAAGAGGGAGATAAAACCTACCTACTTTGCAAAAACATTAAAACGACTAGGCCTAGCAGCAAACTCGACTATAAGAAACTAAGACTATTTAAAATTTTGCAACAAATCTTCTTAATCAACTATAAACTCGCACTACTTTACAGAATAAGAATACACCTAGTTTTCTACATCTCACTGCTAGAACTAGCAATAAAAGAAATACTAATAAACAATATAGTAGAAGTTGAAGATAACGAACTAGAATACAAAGTAGAAAAGATCTTTAAATATAAAGGCAACAACAACACACTTGAGTACTTTATTAAGTAGAAAGGTTACCTAGCAAGCAAGAACTTATAGGAACTATAAGCAAATGTCGGAAACGCTATAAGCAAATTAAAAGAATACTAGAAAAAAAAAAAAAAAACTAGCCTTAACCCTACTACTATACTATTAGTAGTTATTCTAATATTATAATAATAACTAACAACTAAAGACCTAACTAAGAAAACCTTATTAATATAAGAAAGAATATACTAATTAGAGTAATAAGCAACTATTAGCAGACCTAGCTATATTTCTAGACCTATCAGGCTGCGCTCCCTTAACTAGGAAACCTGACTAGTTTATAATACTATTCTCTATATCTATAGAATTCTAATTAAAACCTTTAAAGGAAGGATCCTTAGCTACTATAGTAGACTCTTCGGAAACCACCTCTTATACTACCTTAGCAGCGTAATAGCACTCTGCCTCAGCCTCCTCTACTTTAAGATGTTCTAAGTCTTAAAGATTCGTCAAGCTATAATAAATAGCCTGCGCTATCTTTTCCCTCTATATCCTCTTTTAAGCCTGCACGCAGCTGATCTTCGCATTAAAGACCTAGCGCTCCTCCTCTAGGTCTTCTATCTCGTCCTTTAGCTTTTAGTGCTAAGAAGAGATGTAAAGAAGGTCTGAAGAATTTATCAGCTTAAGAACGTCATATTTAGAATGCTGACGACGCACACATTCGGCGCAATAAGAAGAATCCTCAGAAGAAACTTGACAGGACTTCAGGCCCTGCGCATCGTAAGAAGAATAAGGAATCATACCGACAGCCTTAGAAAGGATAAAAGAGTAAAGAGACTTCTTCTGTTTTAACCTGTTAGAACAAGGATTAAGAGACTTCGGTTTTTCGACTCTATTTGATATCCTAATTAGGAAGGTATAATAATGTAATAAAGAAACAACAGGAAACTTATAAAAGATTATTAGAAATAATAATCAATAGAAAAGAGATAATATTATAACCTATCTAATATATAGGTTACGACAGGAAAAGCAGCATAGCATTAAGAATATAAGTAAGGATTATATAATTAGAGTTAAAGTTATAATAGTTATATAGTTAATAGTCGACTTTATTAACTAGTCGAAGGAGTTAATAGTCGACTTTATCAACTAGTTGAAAGAGTTAATAGTCAACTCTGTCGACTTATACTAAAGAGCTAGATATATAAGAATACGTTTATTTCTATTAAATAGATTTTATATATAGCTCTTTAGTTATTAATTTAAATTCTAAGTATACTTATATTTAAAAGCTCTAAAGGTAGTAAATACTTATATAGACTCTCTAGCTGTATTTCTATATTTAAAGCTTATATTTGATACTGCTTTTGTTAGTATAAACTTAATCGGTACTCAGAGATCTTTGAATTACTGCAGTGCTTATTACACTTGCATTTTAAAAAAAAAAAAAAAAAAAGAGCCTAATAGCAAAGCTATAAATAAAAGCTTATACTATTTTCAAGTTATAATAGTTGTCGATTAGCTACTCTACTATTTGCTATCTTTTATATAGCTAATATAAAGTTTAGTTATTATTTGTTTAGACTTGCTTATAATTTAAAAAAAAAAGCTTAATAGCAAAGCTATAAATAAAAACTTATACTACTTGCAAGCTATATAGTTATTAATTAGCTGCTCTGCTATCTGCTATTTTTTATATAGCTAGTATAGAGTTTAATTATTATTTATTTAAACTTGCTTATATTTAAAAAAAAATTTAATAACAAAGCTATAGATAAAAATTTATACTACTTGCAAGCTATATAGTTATTAATTAACTGCTCTGCTATCTGCTATTTTTTATATAGCTAATATAAAGTTTGATTATTATTAGTCTAGATTTGCTTATATTTAAAAAAACAAGCTAGCTAACAAGTAAAAATCTGCGCTATATCTCTTTTATATTAGTGCTTTAACTATTTATACAAGCTAGCTAATTATACTTTTAGTTTATTTTATACTAGCGTTTCTATACTGCTAGCTGTACTAGCAAAGTTAAATATTTCAAACTTATTTTATAACTTACTTCTCTAGATCTTTTTCTCTTTTTATTATAATAACAACAACAACTACTATTATAACTAAATATATTAATTCTTTTAAAGCCTTTTAAAGCTTTTTAAAGCTCTTTAAAGCTTTTTAAAAACCTCTTTAGTACTCTTTATATCTATTTCTTACCTTTTTTATATACTTGCAGACCTTATTTTATATATATATCTTAGCAGCTTTCCCTTAGCTAAATCCGCTTTAGCTAGCTATTTTAAAGACTATTTATATAGCCTAGAATACTTAGATGCATACTTTCTACTCTTTTTTTATTATTAAAACTACTTTGTTTCTCTTAAGCTTTATATCTTTACAGCTTGTATTTTACTTTATATCTAGTTAATCTTTTTTTAAAAAGCTAGCTAGTAAAGCAGTCTCGCTTTAACTTAAACCCTTAGCTAATAAATCAGCTCTCCTGCCCTACTTGCTCTTTTTTATTTTTTTTTATTTTTATTTTTATTAATCTTTTTTAAATATAATTGATTCTAAATATACTAAAAAACCTTTTAGACAGAATAAAGCAAATAAGTGCTATGCTATCTAAGAAAGCTGCTGCTGCTAGCAGAAAGAGCAAGAAGGCTATTTATAATACTATTAGAATTACTGCTGTTAGTAGTACTACCCTACTAAGCACTCTTGCTAATAGCTAGCTTGAATCTTTTAATACAGCTAAGAAGAAGAGCTGCTTTATTAAAACAGCTATAGATAAAGCAGCAACTGCTGCTGCTTATAAAAAACTAGATAAAAAGATTAAAAGTTAAGTCTAGGTTGCTCTAAATAAAAAGATGTTTTATTTTAATTTAATTAGCTTAGCCTTATTTAAAACTAATACTATTAAAGCCTTGCAGCTGCAGCAAGCTTATAACTTTATTAAAAGCTTAAACTATTGCTTTATCAAGCTCTTTTAATAACTTAAAGACTTTGCTTATTACTCTTTTATTCTAATTAAAAAACTCTATATAAGTAAGATATATAAAGCTAAATATATAAAGTAAGTAGTTATATTAAACTTTTATATCTATAAGACTTGTATTTTTATAAAGCTAAATTAGACTTCTTTTTTTAAAAGCTTTATTATATAATATTAGAGTTTCCGGAACTTAAGCGTTATAAATATCTTTATTTATACTAAAGGTAAGTTAACTCTCTTTTTTGCCTTTCTTTTTCTTTCCTCTTTTTTCCTCTCTTTTTAAAATTTTTTCTTTCTTTTTCTTTTTCTCTATCTTTTCTTTTTTAGCTATCTCTAGACTTAATTAAGCCTAAAAATCCAGCTTTTGACTTTAAGGATTTCAAGACTTAATTAAGTCTAGAGCTATTAAAAAGCCCCCTCTCTTTTTTAAAAAAAAAAGATTTCTACTCTATAATTTTAAGATTTAATTAAGTCTAGAGCTATTAAAAAAAAGCAAAGCAGAAAAAAAGAGAAAAGGCAGAGGGAAGGATTAAATAAGGTAACTATTAGAGTTAAAGCTAACTTATAATATACTGTTTTATTTAATAGCTATCTCTTTTTTTGTTTTCTTTACTCTTCTTAGTTTTTTTTTTTTCTTTTTTTTTTTCTTCTTTTTCTTTTCTTCTTCTATTAATCTAGCTTCTCTTTTCCGCTCTCTTTAGACTTAACTGCGCTGAGAAATCGCATTAGCTTTATAAAATATAATTAAACCTAGCGTTATTAAAAAAAAAAAAAAAAAGGAAATCTAAAGTTTAAAGCTTAAATTATAAAATATTAATCTTTTTATATTAAGTTTATAACTTCTTAACTCTATATATAAATTAATTAATAATATAAAGAATATTTAATTATATAATTAGTTTAAAATTTTTATTACTTTTAAAATAATAAAATTAGCTCTAGCACTTATAAGATTAT
>JALRMH010000149.1:0-10086 GCA_026119935.1 Endothia cerciana
AAAAAAAAAGCTATTTAAGCTAGCTTATTTAAGCTAAGTTTAAATATAAGTTATAAGTTTAACATTAGCTTAACTAGGCTAATACTTAAGCTGATATAACTTATTAGCTAAATTCTTTTAACTCTTTATATTTATTAATTTATACTAGTACTTTTTTTCTTTTTATATTTAAAATAACTCTTTTAAATAATAATTTAGTTATTATTATTATAATTAGTCAAAAAGATAATAAAGTTATCTTTATCCTTTTAAAGCTATTAATAGTTTATTTTATACCCTTTATAATTTATTAAAAAAGCAGCAAAGTTGTTTATTAGTTTTCTTAATAAATTGCAGTTAATAGCATACTAGTTATAAATATATTATCGCTTATTTTCAAAGTGCTTTATTAATTAGCAGCCTTCTTTTCTACAAATATAGCATTTCTTCTTTCAGCTATTATATTAGTAAGAATCTTAATTATTATAGTTGCAGTTGTTATAGCTTTAGCTATAATAGAGATATAAAAAGCCTCTGCTACAGCTGCTGCTATAATAGTAATTAAAATAGTACTAATTGTCTTGATTATTATTATTTTAAAGCTCTTAAAGCTCTTAAAGCTCTGCTAGTAGATATTAAGATGCAGCGTAGTTGAGATAAGTAGTAATAGATAATCGTATATCTGAAAACAACATCTCGCACACCTAAGCAGGTTTAAAAAGAGCGTGCTTAAGCTTATAGATGCTGCAGCAGAAGGCTATTACAGCTGTTCTCAGCGCCTCTTCGCTTTAAAAGTCTAAAGCAAGAGTATATTAGTATAGTTAAAGTTTATTAAGCAGTATATAAAAGATCTTATAGAGATTCTTCTTAAAGTTTTATCAATAAAGGCTTTAAAAAAAGGTTAAAGTCTAATCTATATAATATTAATAGCGATTTACTTCTATATTGAAATAAATCTTAGTCTTAATATATATTATAGCAAATATATCTTTATACTTAATATAATAGATATAGAATATCTCTGCTTGCTCTATAAAGATTTGTAGAAATATAGTATAAAACTAGTTTAGATTAATTTATATATAATAGCAGATATTAAAGAGAATTCAGACTTTATTATCTAAAAGGTTATAAGGTTCTCTAGTATATATCTTTTCGCAATCGAATATCTTTATAAAGATTATAAAGATGCTAGAATTAAAGGTTCTATTATAGATAAGCTCTAGCAGCAGTAATCTATATAAATTATAGCCTAATAGCAGCTTTAAAAGTAAGAATGCTGTTATACTTGAAAACGCTAACTATAAGCATTTTTATATTAGCTTTAAGAATCCTAGGCTTGCAAAATAAAGGTATTCTTTTTAAGTTGCAACTATTACAGCATTTTAATTATCTTGCCTTTATATAGTTTAATTAAAAGAATAGCCTTTCCTGATAATAAAGCTTTCTAAAGCCTAGATAGTAAAAGGAGCCTTGCGCTAAGGGGTTTCCTATCTTATAGTCTGTCCTCTTTATTATATAGTGCTATTATTGCTTAAGAGAGTGCTAAAGAGGTAGAAAGGGCAGGAAAGGCAGAGGTTTTATATCTGTTTCGCGCTCTTTAAGATCTAGGCTTGAAATTTATATTTATTAGCTCTTTCTAAAGCTATTTAAGCATTTCGTCTATTACTGCAAGATTAGCTAGTTGCTTTGCAATTCAGCTTTAGTTATATTTTATATAGATATTGCAAATGCAGAAGAGCCTTTTTAGTTTATATTGAAAGCTAGATGCGATATCTTTAAATAAGACTTCTATCTAGTCTTTAAAATCTTTATAAAAGGCTTAGAAGAAGTTATTAAAGAGCTTCTTAAAGGAGTAGTTATATAGTATAAATATTAGAAGCAGACTTATAAATAGTATAAGTTGTTAATTTAAGTAGTTTATTTTTATTCTTAAAAGGAAAGAAGGTATTTAAGCTAGCCTGCTTAAGCTAAGTCTAAATATAGGCTATAAGTTTAGTATTAGCCTGACTAAGCTGATGCTTAGGCTAATATAACCTGCTAGCTAAATTCCTTTAACTTTTTATATTTATTAATTTATAAGTATATCTTTTTTAATTACTCTATATTTTTAATTATTATAACTCTTTAGAAATACTAATACTTATTATATTTTAACTTATTATTATTAACCTGCTAAGATTAACTTTTATTAGCTTATAATCTGTCTTTTAACTTTATAAAAGTTTATTATAAAAGTATTTTTTTCTAATTACTCTATATTTTTAATTACCTTAACTCTTTAGAAATATTAACATCTACTATACTTTAACTTATTATTATTAACCTGCTAAGATCAACTCTTATTAGCTTATAGTCTGTCTTTTAGCTCTAGTAATAAGTAATTCAAGCTTAAGAATCTAGAATAATAAAAAAAAGTAAAGAGGTAGTAAGAGGCGCCTCTATTTATAAGTGCAAATTAGCAGGCAGACAGCTTATAATACTTAATATAGAAGGTGTAGATAAGTTAAAGCTAGATTGTCTGATTAAAAGGCTAGTGCTTATAAAGTACTTATTAGTTGCAGTTATAAATAAAAATATAGCTAGTAGCTAGATATTTAGATGCAGCCTTAGAAGTATTTTTAACTCTTTAGAAATGCTAATATCTACTATACTCCGGACTATTATTATTAATCTGCTGAGATCAACTCTTATCAGCTTGTAGTCTGTCTTTTAATATTATTCTTTTTAATTACTCTATATCTCTAATTGCCTTGACTTCTTAGAAAGGCTAACACCTGCTATATTATAACTTATTGTTATTAACCTGTTGAGATCAACTCTCATCAGCCTGCAGTCTATCTCTTAATATTATTCTTTCTAATTACTTTATATCTCTGATCGCTCTACGCTCTTAGAAAAAAGCCAACACCTACTACACTCTAACCTATTATTATCAACCTGCCTAGATCAACTCTTATTAGCCTGCAGTCTGTCTCTGAATATTATTCTTTTTAATTACTCTATATCTCTAATCGCTTTACCTTATTAAAAACGCTAATACCTACTATACTCTAACTTATTATTATCAACCTACCTAGATTAACTCTTATCAGCCTGCAATCTATCTCTTAATATTATTCTTTTTAATTACTTTATATCTCTAATCGCTTTACTTTATTAGAAACGCTAACACCTGCTATACTTTAACTTATTATTATTATCAGCCTATAGTCTGTCTCTTAATATTATTCTTTCTAATTACTTTATATCTCTAATCGCTTTACTTTATTAGAAACGCTAATACCTGCTGCACTTTAACCTATTATTATCATCAGCCTATAGTCTATCTCTTAATATTATTCTTTCTAATTACTCTATATCTCTGATCACTTTACTTTATTAGAAACGCTAATATCTACTGCACTTTAACTTATTATTATTATCAGCCTATAATTTATCTCTTAATATTATTCTTTCTAATTACTCTATATCTTTAATTACTCTACTTTTTTAAAAACACTAATACCTACTACACTCTAATCTATTATTATCAACCTGCTGAAATTAGCTCTTATTAGCCTGCAGTCTATCTCTTAATACTATCTTTTCTAATTACTTTATATCTCTGATCGCTTTAATCTTTTAAAAACACTAACACCTGCTGCACTCTAAACCTGTTATTATCAACCTATTAAGATCAACTCTAACGCCTATTACACTCTAACCTGTTATTATCAACCTACTAAGATCAACTTTTATCAGCTTATAATCTATCTCTTAATATTATCTTTTCTAATTACTTTATATTATAAATGCTTTTTATAATATAGTTTTATTAATAACTAACTTATAATATTATTTAAAAGCAAGCTTGATTAAGTTAGCTTTAATACTTAAAAAGTAATAAAAAAAGAAGATTAAAACCAAGTATTTATTCATCAGCCGATTCTAATACTACACACAACCTCCTCTATAATACCTGTATCCTCGAAGAAGTTGCAAGCACCACAGCCTAGCTCCTCTATCTTAAGCACTATAAAACACTTATATAGCATGCCCTGCTCATGCTACTCCTTCTAATAGTTCGTACACTTTTGAACTATCGTGCTACAGCTCTGTATAAGCAGGCCCTGCAGGGTATACTCGCTAGTAAGGAAGGTGCTTACATAGTCCTTGATGTTGGTATCAGCACCGATATAGATATGCACATCTCTGCCAGGCATACTAAGCAGCCTGGTAATGACTGCCTGCTATATATTATTAGAATTTTCAGGGTTATAGTCTATATAAGAGACACTTACATTACCCCTCTTCTTCTCCTAGAGGTAGGTGCGGATCACAGGGTCAGAGAGCTTGAACCTCTACTTAACGTAGTTAGGGTTGACCCTAGTCTGGTCCGGCTCCTTCTCGCCGAAGGTGATGTTGAGCATGACAGCATCTATTTTCTATATTTTTTACAGAATTAGCATTTGAACCTACAGCCTCAGCAAGACAATTAAATCAAAATTAACTGCTTTACCAACTATACTATACTTGCAGCGCTACACTTGTAATTAGTAAAGGAAGTTAACTTGTTTGCTATTAAATATTGAGAGATATTACAAATAGCTAGGTAAAAGAAAACAGAAGTAATTATTATTAATATTATTAATTATAAGATAATTAATATATATTTTAATCTTAATTATAAAAATACTATAATTAAATATATTATAAGTATTCTTTATAATATAGTTTCTTACTGTTATTCTTACTCTTACTTTCACTCTCACTTTTACTTTCACTCTCACTCTTACTTTCACTCTCACTCTTACTTTCACTCTCACTCTTACTTTTACTCTCACTCTTACTCTTACTCTTCCTCTTACTTTCACTCTCACTCTTACTTTCACTCTTACTTTCACTCTCACTCTTACTCTCACTCTTCCTCTTACTTTTACTCTTATTCTTACTCTTACTCTTCCTCTTACTTTTACTTTTACTCTTATTCTCACTCTTACTCTATCTTTAAATCAAAGTGTCCTTAAGGGTAGAGGACAGTTTTTTTGTATAGACGTTTTTTTCGCGCTAGCAAAGACCGGGGTAAGGGGATTGTTTTTCCTTCTGCAAACTATCCTCAACCTAAATTTTGAGATTTTCGCTCTGTTTTAATTTAAAGTCTTATCGCCTCTTGATAAATTACATCCTTTCTAAATTTCAAGTATTGCTGACACTACGATGCATTTTAATTACAAACTCTATTTTTTCAGGTTAAAGATTGATGTAGTAAGACCCGCTTGTAGAAAGCACGAATCAGGACGCGCTTCTGACCCACCCTTAGTTCAAGCCGCTCTTCTGATCCGGGGCGTCTGACACGATCGAAAGAACGAATCAGAATATACTTCTAACCCACCTCTAGTTCAAGCCGCTCTTCTAATCAGAGGCGTCCGACGTGTTCAAATATTTGACGCCTGCATACGCAATTCTATACACTGCTAGTAAAGTGAGATGCTGAACAACCAGCTCTAATCTACACCTTAATATAGCTGATAATATTAATCTATTTTATTTCTATACTTTATTATATATTATTATTTGTAAGGAATATTAATTTAGAGTCCTTATAGATAAGATAGCAGGGTATCTAGCTATACTATGCTACTAGATGCTTAAAAAGAAGCGATAAGCGATTACCTGCTTAGTACAGAGCTTGCCTAGTATCTATTATATATAATAAGATCTGCTAGATTTCTAATTTTTAGCTCTAACTAGCACCTTGATTCCCTTTCTTAGCAATATCTAGACAGATAGCCTTATATATTAGAAGTGCTCTTTTATAAGCTAGCAGGCCTATAAAATGCAAGACTATTACTGCCTCTTGCATAGGTGGGCGAATCCTTATATAGGTAGCTGCCTATCTACCTAGGAAGCTGCTCCTCCTGTCCTATAGCGAACGCAGGTGCGCTGCTAGAGGCTCTTTCTTAGCTAGCGTGCAAGCAGGTAGTTTAAAGTAGAATAGCAGAGCTAGTATAAGGACAGCTAGCCTGCTATGCGCAAGAACAATCTGAAGCAGTAGATTGCAGTGTTGTTTCGTTCTATATAAGAGCTGCTAGCTGATTAGATAGATAGGCTGATCTAGGAAGGAAATAAGCAGCTAGAGCTTAACCTGTAGCTTTACAGGGTAGGCTAGGCAGCTTATTTGATAGGCTTTGATTTAATTAGCACTCAGGCGCTTCTTGCGCCGATCTAGGAGGACGAGCTGATTCTGCAGGCTATATAGAAAAGCTTCTAGCAGGTTGCTAAGAAAGCCTAGTATACTGCGATAGCTACTATCGCCGGCTATACTGTCCTGTTCGAGGTCAACTAGAGAGATAAGTATATTAAGCCTCAGCAGCTATTTAATAGCTAGCTAGAGGACAGCTTATAATAGTGCTATATAGATGTCTAGCGCTGTATTCTAAGCTATATTATACAGATATAGCTTTTTAGCCCTGATTAGCAGCTAGTGTATATATTTATAGCTGAGTAGGACTGTTTTTATACCTAGCTTCTCTGCTAGGCTAAGATAGTTTAAAGGATAGAGCCTTCCTAGGCCCTACTGCAATAAGATAAAGCATGCTTAGACTTCACTATCTAGCTCCTTGACTATCCCTTATAAGATGCTGAATATAAGAGCGCTCTTTTAAGCGCTCTTGCTATCCTTAGTATTCGGCAGGATAGTAGCTAGAAAATGCTGCTTAATTATATAGTTATCTACTCAGCTGTTATTAAGCTAGCTTAGATACTTATTATCCTACAGGCTTTTCTTAAATATAAGGACGAAATAGTAGTAGTAAAATAAGCTAATATAGCTATAGAGTTGCTAGAAAAACAAGTATAAAAGCACTACTCTAGGCTCTTTGAAATTATCTAGGCAAAAGTTAATCAATATATAATAATAATCAGCCTTAAAACTAAGCCTATACTGTTTAACTAGATCTATAAAGCAAGATTATATAGCCTGAAGATTTGCTATAACACTCTAGCATAGGGTAAGGTAGACTAGCAAGATAACTATATTATCTATAGCAGTATATAGCTCTCCTCTGATTAGATTTCTAATATAATCTATAGCCTCTTAAGCCTAGCACAGCAGCGCCTTGCTAAGATGCTTAAGATCCTAGACCTAGAAGCTCTACTACTTATTAACTAGCTCTTCTTTAAGGATGATTACTATAAAGACTAGGTCAGCTATTTATTCCTTATAGATTATTAGAATCAGTAGCCTATAGACAGCTAGCAGTAGCTCCTGAACTATATCCTAGCTAGCGTAGAATTATATATAAGGTAGTTCGATCTTCGCTCCTAACAGCTCTAGAACCCTGCTATCCGCTAGTTCTGCTGCTAGGCCGAGATGTTCTGCAAGCAGCTGCTCCTTCTAATACACCTTACTAAAGAGCAGCTAGCGCAGTCCTTAAAGATCCTTACCCTCTAATCCAAGAACTCAGTATATAGAGGCCTCTAGAATATCTTTCTTTATAACAGACTAGTCTGTTTTATTACCTTATACTACAAAGGCTACTACGCGATAGCGCAGCTTAAAATCATCTACTACTACCTGCTGCGTGAGGTCAGGACTCTTTTTATCTAGTATCTCTAGCTCGCTCTCCTCTTCTAGCAGCAGATCGAAGGGCTTCTAAAGGCTAGCTAGGAGAGAAACCCTCTGCTATAAGCTGATCAGGTTATAATAGAAATAGAAAGAGAAGAAGAGCAGGCCTCTAAACTAGCAACTACAAGTGCGTAGCTATAGCTGCTAGACTAGATAAAGCGCCTCCTCCTATAATATAGTATATAGCTTATAAGTGCTAAGATTATAATTAGTGCCTAGTAGTATATTATAATCGCTATTACCTGCTGATACTTTAGCAAAAGCTATTATAGCAGCACGCAAGGTTAGCAAAGAGGTAGTAAAAAGAATTAGATAGATAATAAGTAGAAGGCTAATTATATTCTTAATATATAGGCTAGGCATAGTATAATAATAGCCTAGATAATCTATAGAAGAGAGCTGTAGTAGGGTTAGTTTGAAACAGCTGCTTAAAAAGACTAGTTCTGAAAAGCTAGCAGCTAGTAGCATTAATTCCTAGGCTTCTAAAGCAACTACACCCTTAGGATTCTATTTAAGCGGAAAAGGGAAGTGTTTAAGGAAGAACAAGAGCAGAGCCAGCTGCAGCGCTTTCAGCAGCTTTATAAGACTGACCTCCCTAGGCGGTTATAGCAGATGCTAGGGGAGAAGGCGCAGTTCCGAAGCAGCTAGAAGCCTATGCTGCGAGCAATCATACGAGGGGAAACGCTTATCTTATAGATCGCTAGGACTAGCAGCAGAAAGGCTCTCTCTTTTCTACTCCTAGTATATTATTCGCCCTAGAGCGTTATAATTATAGTTGTCCTGCTTCTTGCACTATAAGGCGATCTCGTCCGAAGATGCTAGGCATACTAGATCGATGCGCATGTCTAGGCTAGAGCTAGCGTAAACTGAGCTGTAGCGATCATTTTCATCACGCTAGAATCTGCCTTTATATAGCAGTTCCGCAGCTTTATAAACTAGCTAAGAGCTCGCAAGCAGCTAGATCAGGTCGTGATCAACGAATGCTATATAGCTCTCAATGCCTAAGATAGCTTCTAATTAAAGCTGCAAGAGCTTAGAGCAGCAATTGCAGCATATAATGTACAGCAGGTCTTTCTAATAGTTATACTGCTATTTAAAGATAAGCTATCTTTTTTCTACCTAATATAGATTTCTAATCTAATAGTTTTTTAAACTACTACTATTTAAAAGAATATTAGCTATTAGGTGATCTCTACTACCTCTAATTAGATAGAGGCTATAACTTATAGGATAGTATTCTAAGTTTTAATATAACAGGATAAAGGTAAGGTGCTTATCTATAAAAAGACGATCTAGCAGATTAAGAGCCTTAAGACTACTCTAGGATATAAAGTATATTATAATAGGGTAAGCAAGGCCTTTAGCAAGCTTGCTATTCTATAGAGATAGATAGAAAACAGCTGAGTAATTATAGTAACTAATATATTAAGGATAAGTCTAGATATCCTTAATATATATATAGTAGTCTATATTAAGCTGCTAATATAGTTGCAAGACTATATATAAAAAAGCAGCTGAGCAGGCTAGGATAGAAAGGCCTGTCTTGCTATTCTTCTTTAGAATAAAGGAGCAGCTGTAAATATTAGCAACGAGATGCGCTAGTTCCTAAAAGAAAAAAGGTGCTGCTGCATCCTCCTTAACTAGGTTCTTAACAGCTAGTACACCTGAACACAATATACTATAGGTAAGGTGCTCTGCGACTAGTGTAAGGCAGGTAAGAAGGACTGCTAGCCTGCTCCTGATTAGATGCTTAGCTGCAAGCTCTTTATGCAGATGAAACGGAAATACAACTAGGTATAGAAAGAGGTGCTTAGAGAGTATAGGAAAAAAGGCTAGATTATCAAGGCGTTTCTCTAGCAGCTCGAGGTATAGAACAGCGCTTGTATTCTCTGCTAAGGCAGTAGAGAAAAAGGCCTAGCAGCTAAGCATTCGAGAGCAGAATGCCTATCCTAGCAAGACCTGCTCTAGCGCACGATTAAGGAGAGCTAAAAGGAGCTGCAGGAGAAAATATTTACTAGAAGAAGCCTAGCGCTGTACTTAGAGTATTTCTAATATAGGATTCCCTAAGCCTTCTGCATAATCTAGGAAAAGAGGCCGTCTGATTAGAGGTCCTATAACCGAAAGCCTAGCGCAACCTGCTAGTACCTTTTACTAGTTGCGTCTGTTATTTCAAGACTATAGGTTCTTTACAGCGATGTAATTAAAGCGCTGATTTTTGCGCTAATAGATCAAGACTAGGTATAGCCTTCTAGTAAAGCCTTTATCTATCTATAGATAGGCCAGCGCTATATATAGCTAGATATAGAGACAAATAATCTCTGCTAAGTATTTTTAAAAGTAATAGAAATAGTTGATAAAATATTAGAAGAGGAAAAGTAAAGTTTGCAGCTTTCTTACTTAATATATATAATATAAGCTAGAATAAGTTTACTATAAGTATAAGCACTTTTTTTTAATCGCTGTTTATTTTTAAATACTTTAGCTAGCTATATTATATA
>JALRMH010000014.1:615134-754088 GCA_026119935.1 Endothia cerciana
GGGGGGCCGGGGCGGGCCCGCCCTGCGGCGGCGGGTGTGTGCGTGGGCGGGGGGGCCCCCCCCACGATATTGTGAGAGATGGGCCGGCTCCGGACGCCTGCACGACTACAGCGATGGCGACTTCGAAGGTGGTAAGGACCACCTGCGTCCGCCTTTTCTGCACGCCATCCAAGATGACGGACCTTTTTCTCCTCCTCTTCCTTTGCCCCCCGCTCTTTTGCTTTCCACCCTTCACCCCCTGTCTCCCCCATGGCCCGAATGTTCCAGCGCGGAGGAACGGAGACGGCGCAGTGAGGCTGAAGTGGGCATCAACGAGGTTTCCGAGAAGAGACCCAAATGCATGATTACAGCCCACCAGACGTGTGCCATACCAGTGCAGTGTATATTCCCCATACAACTGTAGCTCCCAAGACTAGTCGGATCGACCCGCCAACGAGCCTCATGCCGCCACCTTCGCATGTCCCCCTCCCCCTTGGCCCCCTCCGGTGCTATCCTCTTAGGGAAGCCGTCGTAGCCGTTCGATGACTCTTCCCGCCGCCCGCCGGTGGTGCCCAGCCAGCCACGGCCGTCGCAAGCCTCTAGACTAGTCTTCAAAAAGTTCCAAAAGTCCCGCGGCAGGACCCTGTCACAACGGCCGTGTGGTGGAAGAGAGGCCGCATACATAGATCGAGGAAAGGTTGGGGGGAGGGGGGAGGGAGGGAGGCAACGCCCGGAGACTTACGACACAGCCTGTCAGATGTCACGGTGGCATAACACCAAGGCAGACAACGCGGAGGGGCGCCCGGGACCAACCACGAGCAGTATGGCGCTGGCAGGCACTCTGGTATTAGAAGTATGCCTCGTCCGAATAAGGTTTTCCCGGTCGCGCTCGGGCCCTCGGCTCAGGACGGGCGGCCTTTTGACGTTCTCGGTAGCCTCTTGGCGGCGCTCTCACGTGGCCCCTCGGGTGGTTTCGATCCTGGTTAGCCGGGTTCCTCAAAGGATGGGGGAGGGAATCTTATCATCCTGCTGCCTTTGACGACTTGGGTGGGAAACGCGTCGCGAAAGCGGATCGCCCGGGAAGGGCGTCCAGTCCCGTGGCATGGGACGGGGTTTCGATGAGGTAAAACTGCCCAACCGAGGCAGAGGCCGGCAAGACCATTTACTTTGTGAACAGCATAGTATGACATGAATACCGGTCGGGTGCGGATCCTGCGGAGGCTGCTCCCGAGGGCAAGGTCAGCCCATCCGACCCGGGCCGACGTCTTGCATCCTCGACGGCTGTGACTCGATGCGTACTTCTGATATGGGGCCCGCTAGAGGGGTGAGGGAGGCACAGCCTTGCGGCGCGTGGAATTCCACGAGGAACAATAAGCGGTCGAATTCCGACCGGGGGGGGGGGGTGTGGCCTGCTGCCCTTCTGCTGCCAGCTCCGTCTCCGGGCCTGTTGTGTGTGCATGCATCTCGAAATCTTGGGGGACCCGCCCCCATCTGGGCGCTATGCATATGCAAGCCCCTCTAGTAGGCAACCTCAGCACGTTTGGGGAAGTTCGTGCTGCTGGACCATGCAGGACGCCACGTTTTTTCCCTCCCACGGCGCTGGTACGGCGGTCCACATAAGGTGCCAGGTGGATCAGCCGCCCAGAGCAACCCGGGCCTGCTGGATCAAACAGCAGCATTTCGACGTTGCGGATCGCGGGTCTCGCACAAGAAATAATAATAAAAATTAGAAAATCACACGATGCGTACCGACTGATGGGGTGGAGACGAACCGGGGGCGGTATACTTTCTTGGCCCGGCTGGACGTGGTTCGTTCGTGACACGATCGCCTCCTCGTGACGGGGGGGGCTGTTGCCTGCAATACCACACAAACAAGACGCGGAGAGTCTGCAGGTCCTGTCACGAGGTAGCACGGCGGAACGTAGCGGTAGCTTATCGAGACCTTCTGGCAGACGCCTCTCCCGTCCTCATCATTGTCGTCTCAGGGAAATGACGCCCTCGAGACGCCCGGCCGCTGGCCCATGCACGACCACGATCGGGGAGATGCTCCGGCATGACGGCATGTATGTGCGAGAAGGATGCCGCCCGAGTTTGTCCACGAAGGGAGGGTAGGCCTTCGTTCTACCACAGTACGGACGTATAATAGGACCTGAGCGCAGGCGGTCCCCACGCGCCCATGTTTCGGGGGAGATAGTGTGGACAGGGTGCTGGCGGAGCCTGCAACGGGAGCGTCCGCCATGGCCTCACAGCGAAGGCGGTCTTCGTCTTCGGGCAGGGCGAAGGGCCCAGACCAAGCCGCAGTCGGTGGCGCAAGGGCAGTACTACTAGTACGTACATTTAGTACTACGTAGTATATGGCATGGGTTGTACTGGTAGCACTCGGCGCTGGGGAGTGGCAGGGGGGCCCGGCACGATGAAATCATGGCTTGACGTCAGCCTCGAGACAGCCTGCTGTACCATCCTGGCCCCTGTCGCGACAGCAAAACAACCCCCCCCCCCCGGCAGCGGCAGCAGAGAACCCTACGCGCATCCCCAAATCAGGGAAAGAAAAATATAAATAAAAAAAAAGGTAAAAAGGTTCTCATCATCAGCCTCTCCCTCTCAAGACTGACGTGCCCCACCAATCAGAAGAGAGCAGCAGGCCCAGCAGCGGTTGCCCGCGCCGAGGATCCTCATATGCTGTGTTGTGGTGATCCAGATCGAAATGATCTAACCTGCAGGCAGTCATCCGTACGTACTGCCTCTCCCCCCAAGGAAAAAGATGGTACCTGCCAACTGCCCAGGCATGCCAGGGCATGGTCCACCAGTTCGCAGGTAGATAGACTAAGTGACTAACTACAACCCTCCTGGTCCTTGCTGGCTGGCTGGCTGGCTGGCTGGCTGGCTGGCTATACACGGAACCAACCGGCAAGCAAACAAAAAAACCATCCTCAAGGCGAGCAGAGGGATAAAGTATCTCAGGTCTAACCCTGTTTCTACTCGCCATCTCAATCTTCCACACTCCTTCCTCTTAGGGCGTCCTGATCTCCAGGGCTTTTGCCCCCCCCCCCCTCCCCCTCAACCCTTCGGTTGTCTCGTCAGCCAGTCATCACCTTGTCCTCTACATCTGTCTCTTCCGGCCTGTCTCATGACTAGGTCTCAAACCTGTTCCTGAGTCCCCATCGCCCATCCCTGGCCCCTCTGCTGCTATTGCTACTACTACTATGTAGTACGATACTAAAATATTACTACGACTACTACCCACTCATCTCCACCCCGGAACTGGACCTGGACCTCGATCAGTCATCATAGTCATCATCACCATCACCACCACCACCACCATCATCATCATCATCATCACCACAGCCCTCGGCGCCCATCATCATCTCCTCCGCGGCCTACTCAGCCTTGTCCCCCGTGCTGCAACCCCTTGCCGCGGGCTGGGGCCATCCTCTCTCTGTCAGCGCCCGTGGCCCTGCGTCGCTCGCCTCCCCCGAGGGATCGAGGGTACAGCCATCTCTCGCCATTCCCCCCTCTGACCTGGTCTGGTTGGTCCGGGCTTGCGCTGCTCGGTAATCTGCACCCTATCTGTCCCCAGCCGACTCGTCAGATCTTGCTGCAGGCCCACACGCCCACACACCCACCTCGGCCCAGCCTATGGACATTATCACACGCCCCTATTACATAGTACATAGCCACCTCATTGCGGCTCGTCAGCTGGGGTTTTGTCTGCTAGCATCCAGGGCCCTAGCTAGCCCACCACGCTCGTCACCCAGCCCTCCGTCTTCTTCGTCCACCACCAGAGAAACTGCCCTCACACGCGTATCGGAGACGTGCGTCGTCGGTATACGGGCCGACGAGAGAGTCGAGAGGTCTAGAGGGATTCGGGAGCTACGACGACCACGAGGGAAAAACCAACCCCCCCCCCCCCTAAGAAAAACAACAAACACAGACAAAACTAACAAAAATAATCACATCGCCGGCCTGTGAAGACCAAACGGACCCGCTCCCTCATAGGGGCAGGCAGCTCACCACTCAGGACGTCGCCGCATAGGCGCGTCAGCCGGGTACACGACATGACGGTCGACAGCACGTCCACCACCGAGCTCGCCGCCTACGCGCGGGCCCTGTTCCGACGGGCTAAGACATCAGGGCCCCAGTTCGCAGATGTCGCAGCTGTCGTGCGCTCGTTGCACACACACATCAAGCATCTGCGCGCCGAGGCCGAGGACCCGGACAGCCTCCTGAACAGCACACACCAGGAGTCGTCCGTCTACGCCCGCCAGCTCTCTCCCATTGTCGAGGACACCGACTTCACCCTGAAACAGCTGGACACGATCCTCACGAAATATGGGTCCTCCCCCAGCGATGACGGCACCGACGATGGCGCGTGCCGGGCGGCGGATCACGGCGAGAGGAGGCTTGAGGACCGGGAGAGGGATATGCTGCAGCTGATCCGGACGAAGCTGGCAAATCAGAAGACGCACATCGACATCTTCCTGGACACGGTCCAGCTGCACAACCCTGCAAGGCAGCCCCGGCCGGTAGATCTGCAACAGACGGACGACCAGCAGCAGAATTCCATCAAGGACAAGGTCGACGCAGTTGCCGCGCGTATCTTCCAGCGCAGGGCCGCCGCCAAGTGGGCGGGCGATGCCGCGGACGACAGCGACGAGGAGATGTGGCAGCAGTTCTGGACCGAGCTGGTCACGGAGGGCTTCTCAAGTGACGTGCTGCGGAAACACAAGGTGAGCGACCTTTGCCATACATGCTCAGTCACCTACTCAGTCACCTGCATGTCTCATGACGACAGTCCCTCGCTCCCCCCCCCCCCCCCAATCATACGTGTCAGCGTTGTACAAGGCGTGGCCGGAGCCCGCGAGAAGCGTCACACTACCCCTTCCATTCTTATTTTTTTGGGGGGTGGGGGGGGGGGTCACGGCCCAAGCTCCGGCCCTACTGGACCTGGGCACTAACACACCTCACAGGAAGTGCTACGTGCGTACATACGCGAACTGGAAGCAAACGGTTCGGTGGATGAGAATCCACCATCGGTTCGTGGCCTTCTGGGCCATGCCAGCAGCGGGTCTGCTGCATATGCAACCCAGCAGTCTTTGCCCTATCCGGACACGCCAGCACCCGCATATGGGTCTCGCCAGCAATACGGATCTTCGACCCTGCCACCGCCAGTGGCGATCCCTTCCGACTCCTCACGTGGCAACACCATGTCGACCAAAGAACTGGTCTCGCCCGCGCTGGACAATGAGAAATTCGCACCTGGCGTCAAGCTAGAACGGCGGCATCCGGAGCACGCTCCCCAAGACACCAACGGGGACCACACTCGTGCATCTGGACAATATAACCCCCAACCACCACCTGCGAGCGTGCCGGTGCTGCTGCCCTGGGATGGGTCATCGACCGACTCTGCATCCGACGCGGACTTGGCCAGCACGCAGCAGCTGGCTCTTATCTCCACGCGAGACCTGATGGACTGCGACCAGCGGAACGCTGACACCCTCGCCACCCGGGTCGGTGGGCTTCATCTCTCACCGGCGCTGCGTCCGGCATCAAATCATGGTGCCTCACCGGGGACATCGCCGAGTGGCCGGTATTTGCCACCACCGTCGACCTACCGGGGCCGGCCTAGTCTTTCCCTGGAGTTGAACCCAGCGACACCACCTTTCGGAACATCGCCGCGATATGTCCCGCCTCTAGGAGACTCCGCGTCGGCCTACGGAGCCAGCCCAGGGTCACCCTCCATGATGACGCCGCCTCCACGATACTCGGTCGAGGACCCAGTCGCCTTTGTCCCGTCTTCTGCACCCCCTACGGCATCCGGGTTTCCTCCACCACCTGCAGGCGGGGTGGCTCCTCAGCGCCGCTGCCGCCTGGCTCCAGACAGCAAGGGTGCCGAGATCCCCCTTGACGCCAAGTGGACGCGCATCAAGCGCACGCTCGTGTCTCCAGAGGTTCTCGATAAGGCCGGCCTCCGCTACGAGGCTCGGCCTGACTTTGTCGCCGTGCTCGGCGTCCTGAGCAAGGACGACATTGCATACTTGGCACGGAAGTCTGCTGAGACGCGGTCCAGTAGGGCCCGCGGAGACTTCACCTCTAGGTCAGCGCCGTCGGTGCCCACTGCCACTTCTCCAGCAAAGAAGCGCTTCGGCGGCGACGGCAAGAAGTCCTCGCGTCACTCTGATACCACGGACGATGAGAGCGTGTCGACGGATACGATTTGGGATGACTCCGACTCCAGCAGCGACAGCGAGTCGGACTCCCAACACTCTCGCACGCGTGAAAGGGGCAGTCCGGCTTCGAACACAGACAAGTACGTCCCGCGCGACGTCCGACGACGGCGTAGAGAGAGACGTGACTCGGTCATCCAGGAGGAGCCGGTCCTGGAGGAGGCCTATGACAGCAACGACGGTACTTATAGGAACGAGCGGAGCAGGAAGTCTTACCCTGTCATCGTCCCGCCGCCCTTGGAGAAGGGCTCGCCTGCTTCGACAGTCGCCCCCAAGCCTATACTCAAGAACCGCAACGAGAACCACGTGCGCTTCGACGAGGACGGTCCGCGGGAGATGTCATCGAGCGAGTTGGACCGCGAGCGCGAGCGCAGGGAACGCAAGGAACGGAGACGCACCGCCGAGCGGGATGGCGATCGCCGGCGGGACCGTGGGCGGGACCGCGGCGACCGCGGCGACCGTGACCGCAGGGACCGGGATCGAGGTGACAGGGACCGTGAGAGGGACCGAGATCGGGACCGCCACCGCGATCGCGATACTAGAGACCACCACCACTCGCACTCCACACGCCACCGCGATAGGGACGACAGCGGGCGCTCCGAGAGGCGGCGCGCCAAGAAGAGCGTCTGGGGCGACACTCTCGGCGCCGTCGGCGTGGGCGGGGCCGCCGCCACGCTGCTGGGTGTCTTGACGGAGGCGGCTAGTGGGTTCTAAGCCAGCCCTAGTAGCCCTTTTTCTCCTTTTCTCTTTTCCTCTTCAATTCTCATTTGTACAAGGACAGGGGGGTTTCTGATGTAGGATTTATCATATCATGTACTGCTTGGGACAGGACCTAATTAGGGACATAAGCGATCACATCACGGCATTTCCGACAGGGTAACAGCACGGCACGAACCGGCGCGATGAAGTACAGAAAAGCGAATCATCGAAGCAGGAGAGGGAGAGAAAGACAGAAAGAGCGATACGATACTATCCACTGTCGCTTTGGATACGCTTCAAATCTGTGTCATCGGTACTGTAACTTACTTACATATATACCCCCATACCCCTGTATGCCATTTATGTTGCAATGCACTAGACCGACCATCTTGCCGCTGCACCACTTACCTCACCTTGGCGTGATACAGGACTTCTTTTCGGGATGGGATCAGAAGACTGCCCGAGCCCATCGGAAAGTCCTCGTCCCAAAATCCCCATCCTCCCGCCCAAGGGAAGAGGTAAGAAAAGACACCTGCTGAGAAACCACCGCGACAAACATGTCACTGCGAAACCTTGACATGGTGAAGGTGCGTGGCTATATTTTGTCTTGAAACGAGATCGTGGCCATGCTCCTCGCTGGGTCCCTCTGCCACCCCGACCTGAGGCCAGAAGATTCAGAGGACAGTCTTGGTCAATGCCTCCTGCACACGCCGGCAATGCGGATTTGAGTACGGCGACCACCGACAACACACGACGATCCTGAATACCTAAAGATGCCGCAAATGCAGAGTCCGATGATCGTGCGTAATATACACGGGGCGTATGCATCTTGCTAACCCAAATATGGCCCTCCCCTCCGTAGGACAATACGGCGAGTGCCTTCCCACCCAAACGATTCCCACTAATGAAATCCAGTCATCTCACGACGTCTTGAAAGAAGGCCGCCACATTCCAAAGTGACAAAATCCTGAACACCTGACTGCACCCAACACTTAGCTCCAAGGGACAAGTCAAGTCATCAATATCATCTCTCTCACCAGTAGCAGCAGCAAGAGGAAGAACCCATATCAGCGGCGGCGCATGCTTCGACCCCCCGCGCTCCTGCCAGAGGCTGAAGCCGCCTGCTCGAGCCTCATCGCTCCCAAGATAATCCTACCCTCGGCTGGCGACTTATCGTCAGCGCCAGGGCTGTCTCGCCCGAGCATCCTGCTCATGAGCCGCTGCTTGCTCCTCGTCGCCTCGGGGTCGTCGTACTGAATCTGCGTGGCCGTGGGCCTAGCTGCCGCCGGCTCCTCCTCACCAGGGGAGTCGTCCTCGTGAATCAGGGCGGGGCGTGTGCGTCCCATGGGCCCGCGTGCGCCAGTCGACGAGCCCTGACTGCCGCTCGACGCGGCAGAGGCGTTGCTAATCACGCGGCCTATGATCTTGCGCCTGCGCCTGGCAGGTGGTGGTGCTGCCGCGGCAGAGTCGGCGGCGACGCCCGAGACCCTGCTCTCGAAACTGTTGTTGCTAAAATTGGTTGCGGCGCCTTCTAACAGGGAAGTGAGTTTGTTCGAGAGGGCCTGGCGCTCGGCAGCGGCCTTTTCGGCCTTCTCTTGCTCGACGCGCCGCTTCTTAGCCTCGAATGGGTCTCCAGCCATCATAGTGTCAGGGGCAGTATCATCGCCGTCGTCGCCGGGGAAGTCCAGTCCGTCATCGTCACCGGCTTCGGAGTCGCAAACTTCACTGCGGACGCGTGCTAATGGCTTGCGGGAGAGTTTCGACGGGGTTTGCTCTTCGACAGAGCCCTTATTCAGGGCGTTGGCGGATTTCTCTACAAGAGGTTGAGATCCTCTTCTCGAGCCAGGCCGTGGAGGTAGTTGCTGAGCCTCGGTGTTCTCTTTGATCTGATGCGTCGGGGCTGTGTCGTATTCGGACGTAGTGTTGGAATCCTTGGTCGGGTTCCTTCCAACAGACACAGGGCGGGGAGGTTCCGTGGCCACAAGCGGTGTGGCATCGAAGGCTGACATGTCCGGACCCGGCAGGTTGGTCCTCGACGACGGTTCGTTGCGTGCCGTCAGAGTCTGCGGGGTGAGCTTTTTCGGCATGTCCGACACCGACTTGGACCTGTTGAGAGGTTTGGACAGTTCGGCCCTGTCAGCCGCCCGGGACTTCAGCTCGGCGAACAGGAAGTCTTCTGTTGGCAGTTTCTGGCCCTTTGTTATACATTCCCACAACCACTCTGCTTTGACGATAGGCACATCCCACGAAAGGGCCAGCCGTAATTTCTGCTTCCTCGCACCGCCCAAGGAAGTGCAGATCAGCACAGAGCATTGCGCGGTGAAGCGCTCCTCATACCGAGCTCCCAGCTGACGGACGGCCTTCTCAACCTGGTTCAGCTCGATGTCCAAGAAGCCGCTAGTGGCCACTGAAAGCTTGTCAAAGCCTTCGATGGGGAAGACGGGAAACGGCCTGCCGATGACGTGTGCCTGTGGATCTGGCAGGGTCGTGCCCTTTTTGTAGACGCACTTCTCGATAAAGAACTCGGTGATGATCTCGACGCCATCCGGCAGTGGTGGGTGAGACTTGGGATCGGACTGCTGCGGAACCACGACGAAGCGGCGTTGCACGCCCTGAGATGGGTGGAGCTCACCCAGAGATGCCACGACTGTGCCCCCTCGCGATGTGATGAAGGGGACGATGACATCGACGTGCTCCGAGGGGAACTCGGAGATGTAGAAGGAACAAGAAGCAAAAACGACGTCGTCGCGCCTGTCACCCATCCCCCCTAGCGAGTCCATGACCTCGCCGACTCGCGGGGTCGCCTCACCAGGCTGTCGCAACATGGAGTCGGCCGGCAGAGGTTGCGTCGGTACTTCGGTCTGGAGTGAGACGGCAGACTGGTCGAGGGAGGGCTGCTGGCCCAGGATCTCACCCCACATGTTGTCCCTCTGGCTGTTCAGCTTCATGCTGGCGGTCTTCCTCAGCTTCCTCCTGCCACCCTCGCCCTGGCCCTCGGCGGCCTCCCGCAGTCGCTTGCCCAGTGACTTTCGACGGAGGTCCCGCCTGACCCAGGCGCCCCTGCCGATGTCTTGTGCGGGCAGGTGGGGATCATAGCATGCCTCGTCGAGAATCATGCCGCGCCTGATGCTGTCCTCGACCCACTTCTTGGCGACGATGTGTTGGCCCCATCTCCTAGCAGCTAGGTATTTCCTTCCCGTGGGTTCGCGGACGATGAGGTGGGTGCAGGACCTGTCGAGGTTGCCCGTGTAGTCACCGCCGTTGGCCTTGATGCTGTCGATGATCCCGGAGCGTTCCTCTGCAGGGCGGTATCAGTCTATAGGCCCATGCTACAGGCCCGGGGGGAAGACGGGGAAGAGACCTACCCTCTTCCAAGCCGCTCACACAGCATAGGAGCTTGTTGGTCAGGCCGGCCTTACCGGCCTGATCCAGGGCCCCGCCTCCCGTCTCGAACGTCTTGAGAGTCCACTCCTTCTCCAGGGCCCTGAAGTCGATGGGGTCGTCCTTCACCCAGAGGTTCCGCACGGCATCGACCCAGCCTATGGCCATCGGCCTGATGTCGGGTCGCTGCTTGGCGACATGCCGGTACTTGGTCGTCTCGTGCTCGCCGACGATGAGGTGCGTGGTCTTGGGGGTCAGGTCGTATTCATGGCGGCCGCCGAGCTCTGCGACCTTGTTGCCCAGGTCCGTCTGGGAGGGGTGAGAAGACATCAGCCCGGGTCACCCGGTCTGATAGGGGAGGATATCAACAGAGGCACGTGTGGGGCTTCGCATTACTTACACGCTCGTAGGCGGGAATGCTGGTGCAGCAGACCACGATGCCCTGGAAGGGCCTGGACGGGTCGAAGAATTCGGCAAAGTCGAGGTCTGAGGAGGGTGGTGGTGACTCCATGGCTTCTTCCTCTCTCTCTCTCTCTCTCTCTCTCTCTCTCTCTCTCTCTCTGTCCCTCTCTGCCTGTCGCACTCTGCCTGTCGCACTCCCTCTCAGCCGTGTACTGTATGAGGAGCGGGGGGAGGAAGTGTGGTCCGGGCCAAACCGAGCTGTCTTTGTTTGGTGTCTGGTCCCCAATTGCAAGTGTTAGAGCGGCACTCACAGGCTAGGCGCGTCTAGGTGCAGGCCCGCCCCCCAGTAACCCGTGGCGCGTTCTGGGAGTAGCGCGCAGGGGGTCGTGCAGCATTGAACTCCGACGCAACAGTACTTGTCAGCAACTAGCGATCAAGGCACTTAGCCCAGCCCAGCCCAGCCCAGCCCAGCCCAGACCAGACCAGACCATAGGAGCGGGTGTGTGTGTCATCACGAAGCAGCTGCTCGCCCGGGTTCACACAAGATTCATTCCAGGGCGTGAAGCAGCGCAGCACTGTCATGCTGGCTATACACCCTTCTTCTCTTCGTCCTCTACCACATCTCAGCAGACCCTGGGACCCAGCCCTGTCGTATAGCCTCAACGTGAATACTCCACGCCCTTCCGCCACTCGAACGCCTTCAACACCGTAGCCTCCTGCGCAGCCGTCGTGAACTCGAGCTCGACCACATCCTCCAACCCCCCCGCGGGGCCACCTCCCCCCCTTCTCACCCTCCCCGCCCTGCACTCCTCCTCCGTGGCCCAGACATAATCCACGTGCTCCCTCGGGTTGAGGCTGACGACATTGGCATTCTCCACCTGGACCACAAAGGTGAACTTGATGATGCTCTTCCCACTTGTGGTGCGAAACACGTAGCCCCCGTCCAGCCCTTCCTCCGCCCCCTCGTGAGCCACCAGGCTGTCTACGCGGCTCACGATCATCCCGGTCTCCTCCATCACCTCCCTGGATGCCCCCAGCAGGACGTCCTCCCTCTCGTCGACGGCCCCGCCGGGAACCTCCCACCTCAGGGGCATGGAGTCCGTCGGGGCCCGCTGAATGAGGAGGACCCGCGGCACTGGTTCGCGGCGCCTGAAGATGACGGCGCCGCTGGCGAGGCCGTCCAGCGGTGTGGTCGTCCTGGCCTGGAGGGCGCGGAGGAGGCCCTCCCGGTATTCGTACTCATCATGGAACCTGAGGAGGGAGGGGTCGATTGAGAATTGCATATAGGGTGGGATCGACGGCATCTTGTCTCTGGGCCCGCCCTTAGTCCAGAGATGTATGGAAGAAGGGTGGTGGGGGCAGGGGAAATACTGTATAGGGGTGCGAGTGGCCCGGCCTTGTTGGTCCTATCGGGGATCGTAGATTGCGGAGACCCGTGGAGTTCCGAGCTGTGTACAACCCTCAGGTCCGTTTCTTGATGGCCACTCGAATCGTCTGCACAAATCGTCTCTACCGAGCACGTCCAGGTGCTGTACCTACTTTATACTCTTGATAGGATTCACTAGAGGCTGGCTGATGGCCGCTGTCGCCGCAGCGTGACTCAGTCCCAACCCTCAAGACGTCAAATCCTGGTGTTTTTTCTTCTACCATGCAGGCAAGAGACTGGGCTCGGAACCTTGCGCATAATCCACTCACAACTACAGCGCAAGTAGGCGCGACGTAGCTATAGGGGCAAGCCATATGCATCACGTCTCATCCTCTGAGGTCTACGTCCGTACTCTAATAGAGGGTGCCCTATCCTGCTATTGCTTAGTCATGTACTGTATCTTCCTTCCCCCGCTTTGGTCTGGGGTTATAAGTCAAATATTGTCAGCACCTCTGCCTTCGGGGGGCACTTGGTCAATCTGAAACGATACATCCACGCCGGGTTGCTGACCTGGATGATTTGAGGGAAGCATAAGAAGAGACGGTGTCACCGCATGTACGACCCACCGGGTGACTGACTGCGGATAGATTCACAATGTCTTACTTGCGAGTGCTCTATCGTTGGGCATCTACGAGGATAGATGTAGAAAAGCACCTTGCCTTTAGGTTTGAACAATGATTTGCAGTCCGAGAACCTCCCGAGAACCTCGCCGTAATAGCCAGGCAATGAAGCCCATCAGATTGGCATTACTCCGCTCTCTCGATGCGTCTATGACCAACTCCAGACCATGCTTTAGTGACTAGTCAAACCGCTATAGTCATATCAGCGCCAACATTACGATCACGGCCACCACGAGCGCGACAGGCGAGCACTGCCCCGCGGTAATTGAGCTGCCTGCCGACACTGACGAGTCCGTGCCTGTCGCCGTCCCTGTCGCAGCGGCAGGTATGCCAGTGACAGCGGCCGTCCCCGTGCCAGTGGATGTCCCGGAAGCTTTGCCAGTCGTTGTTGCGACCGAGCCAGATAGGCCCATGTTCATCTTTGCCGCGCTACCCGTGCATCTGCCCTGGAGGCCGACAAAGTCAGATGCGTTGGCCACGGCGGCCGGGGTGGAGCCGCAGTTTTCGTACTGCTGCAGGTGTATCTGGTTGTTGTCGAGATCAAACACGGCTGGATGGATGGTCAGCGAGCGGCGCGGGGCAGATAGGCGGAAAGACTAGACGAACCATAGGCACTACGCAGGAACGTATCTCCAAGCAGTGTGAAGGAGTCGCTGGCTGTAATGCCCAACACGCAGGTGGTCGTGGATCCACTGGTCGTCTCCCGGATGAACTCGTTGTAGGGCACCTCCACCGTCACGCCGTTGAAAGCAAAGTTGACTGTCCCGTCGATGTCGATCAAACTGCAGTCAACATTGTAGTATCCGTCGACGTCAGCCTCCGGCGCGCCAAAGTCTTTCCCGATGGCATTCGCGAGGTCCGAGGGGAGGAGGGTCAGAGTTGCGCCGGTATCGAAGAAGACGTCGATCGAGGTATTGGCATAGGTCTTGGTCACGCCATTGGGGGGCGTCAAGCTCATGTTGTTCATCGAGACCCAGTATCGCGGGACGCCATCGGGGGAGTCGGCGGCGGGGATGATGGGCAGTGTTGCCAGCTTCCCGGTGAACTTCGACGTGTCGACGCCGCCAAACACAATAGCGCCCTCCTGCTCCGCCTTGCTCCCCAGCCCAACGCTGAAGGCTTTCACGCTTGTCTGGTTCTGCAGTGAAAGCTGATCGACAAAGTTGGGGTACGTCGTCGTCTTCCCCATACCGTATCCGATCCCCAGAATGCCTGAAAACTCATCGGTAGATGAGGTTGCGACGCCGAATTGTACATTGGTCATGGGGGTGGCCGCGCCGGGCAGAGAGATGGAATCCTTGACATACGTAATGTTTGCAGATCCAAGCCCATAGGCCAAGGTCTTTCCGGTGTTCAAGGCTTTGGCGGTAGAGGACGCAGACTCGTTATAGAAGCCGGTGGCGTCACAGAAGGTAGCGTCCGAGGAAGCCAGTCCGGAACATTTGGGATTCACCCACAGCTCGAAGGAGCCCGTATCCAACTGAACGTACACTTGTTGGGCCGGTGTGCCTATGTTCACTGCACGATAGTTTAGCCGTGCCCTTCGGACCAAAGGTCAGGACGGTAGTCTCTTACGCTGGGCATAGTAGGCTATATCGGAGCGGTTGGCGAGCTGCACCTCAATGGCTCGTTTTGAGAACACATTCCTGTTGGTCGAGTGGACGACACGCATATGGGAGCATGGCTCATCCTCTGCACATTGAGCAAGCGCCCCAGGGATGAAGCTGATCGCCAAGAGCAACCGCTTGAGGAGAGGATCATATGCCATAGAAGGCATCGAATGTAAACAGGGAGGCTACCTCGACAACGAAGGCATCGGAAACGTCTTTAAGGGGTTGGGTCTTTGGTCGTCGAGTGAGGGGAGAATCGAAAGAGCGGTGGTAGCGACGACGTCGAGAAGAGATGCTCCCATCAAGGGCCGCAGAATGGATCCTGTCCTTCCAAGAAATGGGAGAGTCGAACCTCGATCTCTGAACGTCTCTGTATCGTGCCGGACTGTTTGGGTGGCCTGCAGAAGTCCGTCACGGGTCAAATTGGTCACCACAGGTCAAACCCCCGAGTCCGGCGTTGAAGAGAGTGTATGTACAGATTTGCGACCAATGTGCAGCAAACAGGAAATAAGTGAATGACAACCAGCCAGCACTTTTAGCGAAGAGAGCGACAGAGAATAGACTTGCAAGGAAGCTTGAAAGTCGGGACTAAATCAGACGACGTCGAGACCTGAAATCAGCCGCAACATTCGGAGGAACGCCCATGCGAAGAGAGACGAAAGTACGGCAACAAATCGACAAGGGGGATCTCTGTTAAGGAATACCACTCTTCGAGGCCCGTAGACGGGTGGAGTCGTCCCTCACAGAAGCGCCTGGCCCTTACCCATAGTACATAGTAGCAACAATATAACAGGGGGTGAATGGGGCCATGCCAACCCCCTACCGTCTCAGATTTCAACATCCCGGCCTTGGAGCACTGGTAGAGGGATCTGGGGCGTTAAAAAGTAGATAGCCGAGGCGAAGCGCGCCGAATGAGCGAGAAAACCCCTTGCCGATCAGACCTTGCATTCATCTTGAAATAAAGGTAAGCATTGCATGACGCCGCCTATCAGGCGCCTACTATATGAGTTCAAGCACGACGGGACGCACGCTTAAGAGGCACGTCGGATTTGTCTTTCACTAGGCGGGGGCTTGGCCTTCTTGTAGTCCTGGCTCGCCTATTCATGAGCTGTGGCAACTTGTTGATCACAGGGGACTGCGGAAGATCCCCAAGTGTCTCATGCTTCAAAATCACCAGTCGGCGATCCAAGGGACAGTCCCACGCATTCTTGGCGCTCCACGCTCTACTATGTAGGGCTGGGACGGGTCAGCGCACAAAAGAGATGCCGGCTGCATTGGCGGTCAGGGGAATACATTCTCGGTCTCAGCCGAGGTTTCGGGATGGCAGGGGGCACAGATCCACGCTTTGTGGCTGACTTTTATGCTCCTACCAACAGACGACGACGTGATGAGCGCAGTCTTCACAGTCGAACGACGTCGACATCGACATGTATTGTCACGACTTATAGATGAGACCACTCACAACAATATCGTCCCGGATACCTTCAGCTTGCCCTTCCACCTCCACAGGAGCTCTACGGTGCAGATTCGGAGTCGTCCGTCTTTTGCAGACAGATTCGGATCACCTTGGTGTACACATTCCTAATTGAAGCACTTTCATCAACGAATCCGACACACATGGAAATGTCGCTTGCCTGATACAGGTTAATCTCATGAGTGGGACTCAGCCAGAGGTTGAACCTGAGGGGAGCTCAAGGGAAGTACCAATCTGGATAACGACGCGAGAATGGAATAAGAAGACGCGGACCTCCCATCTGCCCTATACCAAAATGGGAGATTCTCTGCGGTCATCAACACACTTCATCTGATTCGACTCGGCAATGCTCATGCCGTGGTAGTGGACTAATGAGTACTTTGAATGTTCCTCTGGTGTGAAGGAGGAAGACACGCTCTACCCACATTTCACGACAGGCAAAATCGACGTATAAGTTACAAGCCTCGTCTTCTTGTACCCAAATGTAATGACCACGGCGGCAATGATGCTAGCGCATGCTAGCAGTGCAGAACAGCATGGCGAAACCATTCTCATGGGCAAATGCCGCTACCAACTGTACGAGGCCAACCATACACAATATTCTATATAGACCACAGAGCATCCCCAGTCATCAGGGGAGTGGTCACCCCGTCTGAAAGGTGCAACGCGACCGCATGACTGTAGACGCAACTTGATTAGAGTCACAGACAGGTACTTTCGAGACTCGGCAAGAGCGGTATCACGTAGCCCACGACATCACGAGGCCTCGTGTACTAGTGGTGGGAAGTGAGACCAATGGCCATGCCCTTTTCACCGATGTTTCGGAATTTTGATCGCGGAGGAGACCTCCGAGTCTTCCTCTCGTACATCATTGTGAAAGATGCACCATGGCCGCAAGGCTCAATATTAGCCGATAGTGTGGGGTGGCTGGAAAACGCTGCCTTGACCCGTTGGTCCGTCTAGAGGGCTGGCTTTGAGGGATGAACCTACTACTCCTGGAGGACAGCAAGGTAGAGAGGACAGGCACTGAGAAGAAGGGTCGATCAGTGGACGTTCAGGATAGCAGAGGACATTGGAAGACCCCTCGATAGGATGTAGATTGTTGCCATGTTGCCTTTAGGTCATCAAAGGACCGTTTCCGATGCCCGGACAATGAGAGAGAAAGGCTTTGTACATCACTCTCATAAGCCTACTGGACTTTGTGCTCGTCAACACGTCCCAGGCACCAGGTGAATCACTATGGGTTTATTTCCCAGGCCCAAGTTTACAGGTAGCGGAGAGTCGCTGAATGTTAAGTCTAGCGGTGTGAACCCAGGGTTCCAAGTTGCAGTTTCTTTCAACCATAATACAACGGCCTCAAGGTGATATAATCACGTTTCGTCCTCTGCACATGCCCCGATGTCCAATGTGGCCAATGCTCTTGTCTTCTCTGCATTAATTATCATCCTTCCAATCCTGTCCGAATTTACAAAATTCGGCAGATGCAGGCTGTGTCTGCGATACGAAGTCTTCTACTTATCACTCTGAGCCTTGCTATTGGTACCAAACCTTGTGACACTTGACAATGGGCCATTATAACACCCGCTATCACGAATTCACGTAAAGAATCCGAGAATTAGGGTGTAGCGTCCGAGCAGCCGTCATAATGACGACCACGACGCGTGTTCAGATGATGCTACAAGAAGAGTCAGGCAGCATGCTTTATCAAGACTTGGAAGATGGTATCGTCTTCCACATCGAGGCTGTCCACGAAACTTCCGCAACCCCTTCGGCAGAAGGGAATACCAGTGCCCACAGCTCTGAGCCTCGGAAGGATGCAGCAGCCACAACGGACCTAATTAAAATCTTTCGTGATGCAACACCCCTAAGAAATGGCGACTCTTCTCACAAAGTCACTCCGCTGAAGTGTCAAGAAGAGTATCGCGCCGTTGTTGAATGCCATGGCAGAATTGCACTCGCAGAAGGATGCGGCTCCCGCAGAGGGAGGGTGTGATTATATAGCAGCTGCGGTATCAGCCATGTACAAAACGCTCGGAATCCTGGTTTCGATGTTGCAGCAGAGGGGAAGGGTTCTTGAAGGTCATTCGCGAGCGGCCGAAGGATGACGTGCAGGACGGCAACGGTGGTCCTTAGGATCAGTCAAATCCAGGTATGCGGTCCCTTCGTCCGGGATAGAAACAAGAAAACCTGGGTCTCTCATGAGGCTATCATTCTGATTCGAGCAAATCCAGAGCCCGATTCTTAAGCGAACCATGTAGAACCTGGGGACGTGGGAGCGGAGGAGCCTCAGAATATGGCGTTAAGCATGTGCTATGCATTTTAGGTGATGAGGCTACCCCGGACTCCACACCACCTGACCATCCTGGACGCCCCTTTTCTCCTGTTTAGCCTAAACAACACGCTCAGAGACATGCCCCTTGCCTGCCCGCATTTTCGTCCGCAGCAAGTCGCAGATTGACACCATCACACGGAAAGAAGACCATGGTGGCTTGCTTCACAGCCTTGAAGCAGTAATCCGAAAAGATCATGGCGCATCCGGAGATGGACCGTCCGCTATCCTTATAACTAAAGTACATCGATTAAGCCAGGGTCTACCCCAGAATTTACGGCATGAATCGCGCCACATGAAAGTGTTCCGAAATCCAATGGACGGGATGTTTGGCGGCAATCTTGTGGACGCGCCTGAATACATCATACATAAGGCTGACTTCATTCCCGAGCACACGGCAGGGTTGCAGCACAACCACGGTCGCCTATCCAGCTCGCACGGCATTCACAAGCAATATACCCATCGAACGGCCAGACCAGTGCGAGTCACCATGGTATCCCTGCGATCCATTGTCGCAGCCATTGCCGGCGCTACGGCAGCCTTGGCTGCTCCGTCGACAGACCTCGCCAAGCGGGCCCCGAGTGAGCTTGCCAAACGGCTGACTGTCACAACCAGTACCACTGGCACTTCAGGGGGCTACTACTACTCGTGCTATATCGAAGAGGACACCGGGGCAACGATGACAATCGGGACCGGGACTTACTCTCTGACTTGGGAGTCCTCATCTGTGGACGTCGTGGCTGGTATCGGCTGGTCCACGGGCGCAGCACGGTGAGTTGGCCTGCTTCAGCGTGAAATTCGATCCTCAAATTTCAGCTCTGCGAAGAGGGTTTCTACACTGCAGTACGTCACAACTGATCGTGTCATTATTCACCTAGAACCATCACCTACTCCGGCTCCATCGACGCCAGCGGTGACTCCCTACTTGCGCTGTATGGGTGGACCACCTCGCCGCTCGTCGAATACTATGTCATTGAGACATATGGCACCTACAATCCTGGGTCTGCAGGCACCCTCAAGGGTACAGTGACATCTGACGGTGCGACATATGATATCTACGAGGTCGTCCGCAGTGACGCCCCATCGATTGAAGGCACCCAGACCTTCAACCAGTATCTTTCTATCCGCACGAGCGAGCGTACCAGCGGAACGATTACATTCCAGAACCACATCACTGCCTGGGAGAATCTCGGCCTGGTAAGCAGAGAGACCCTGAGTTTGGTATAGACGAAGCGACGCTGACCTGTTGTACAGAGTCTCGGCACCTATAATTACCAGATCATGGCTACTGAAGGATATGAGAGCAGCGGATCTTCTTCGATGACTATCGAGAGCAGCACTTGAATTAAGTCTGGCAAATTGCCTGTCCGTCGAGCGATCTTGCGAAATGAACAAGAGGACGGTGATAGCTCCAGCTGAGGATCAACTGTACGTTGCGCATTGACACTCATCCAGAATGGGCTACCTTTTTAAAAGTTCCATGTTTATACTTGAAATCATGGGTTCTCGTCAAGGGAGACCCTAGCATGTACTTCATACAAACCCGTCATGCAGAGTGAGCTCGTCGATAGTACGGAAAACCATTTAAGTAATGAATAAGACTTATCCCAGAGTTGTCAGAACTTGGGAGGATGTGGAGTGTCATAGATGCCTGGGCATCGACTGTGATACCTCGTCCCATCCTGCGAGTCTGTCAGATGAAGACTCATCACTCGAGGATCCTACAAAGAGAATACATACAAGACACCTCTACCTATTTCCAAGGGTTCAAAAACTATCAGATCGGGACGGCAAATATTGTAGAAACAGAGCAATGGGGTGACTGCTATGACAGAAGCCGTGTCAAAATTGATGCTTGAAACCCGGTCGGTCCAATAGAACGGCCAAGCCAAGTTGTGTTTTGGAGAAGATGTGTCGTGGCCGTCGATCTCCCACCCCAGAGACTGTGCAAAGCAGTCGAAACAAACTTAGTAGTTGGGGCCTCTATAATATCACTAATTATTTACGGGCAAGAGACGGATCAAGTACTCTTTATAGAAGCGCTAGGTCCATCCACTCGCTCAATCTTAGTGTCAAATATTTCTTTTCCGCAAGTGTTCAACTTCCAGCCTTACGGTTCTATGAGCATGCGATAGTCATATCCTCCAAGAGCAAAGTTGATTGAATCATTCTGAGAATTGTGCCTCAGACACCGGTATTCAAGAGTTGGCCACCGTGCCCCCATACCCCCTGGTGGCCAAACGCGAAGACAAGATGACGATCCCGGACCGAGACGTCGCTATAATCGCAGTGCTCTGTGCCGTCGCCTTCCTGGCGGGCCTGACATATATCACCCACCGATGTGATCCCAGTGTACTTAGGTGCCAGTACCACGCTAGGCCCGGACTGCCTCGCCCTCTATCTCGGATGACAGGCAGAGAATTGATCCTGACAAGCTGTCAAAGTTCATCTCGAACACTAGTCTGAGATCACATGCGACGACTATGACTCAAATATCCACGACAAGCCCGAAGGCCTCGACAGTCACGATTAAGGAAGTGCCGTCAGGTGTCGTTTAAGCCGGCCGACAAGGGAATCTTCGCAAGGCATAGTACGTAGAAGCCGATACATGTCTTCGTCTAGTGCGATGTTAAGCAATCAATGATGGAGCTTCCTAGTACGGCACGAATTAAGGTTTGAGGTATTTGAAGGCAAGGCTGACTGTTGAGAACTCTGTGCTGTTTCGTGTACGATTGGGTATCATAACACACAGTGGTATGGAGTCTGGGGCATAGGATGACCGCGAATACCAGTCCACGAAGGAGTTGGGGGGGGGGGGGGAGGGTTTCCAAAAAGAAACCAAAACTTCAACAGCAGTAGATGACTTCCTTTGAACAATGTCGATGGAGCGCCGGAAGAAATGGATTAACAGCACGAACCAGCTTTATTGAGGTCATGAGTGCCAATGAGCACGCTTGAAGTATATGCCAAATGCAAAGTCCAAGAAGGTATATACATGAAATGGCCTGAAATTTCTCTTGCCCCTTGGCTCAACTGCCGCTCAACCCGTAGGGTCTACTGCAATGCACTTTAGGCAGATGCAGTAACGTAGACAGTCTTGGTCTTCTTGACACAGGTACCCGCCGAAGACGTAGGAAGCACGGCGGACGAAGAAGTAACAGCAGCGATCACAGTTGAGGAGGCTGAAGTTTGGCTAGAGACAATGGCCACAACAGTCGAGGAGGCAGAAGACTGAACACTTGTCGAAGCGGCGACAGCGGAAGACTGAGCCGTGGTCGAAGCAGCGACAGCGGTGCTTGTAGCGACAGAGGATGCAACCCCACCAGTTCCAGCCGCAGCAAGAACCGAGGACACTGACGTCCAGGCTGGCTTCTTGGAGAGGTTCTCGTCGTACAGGCAAGCGTCACCCTGCCCGCTGAAGGTGGATGGGACCCAGGAGTACTTGTCATCGAAGTCCCAGACCGTAACACCGACGCAGCCGTCAACCTGCAAGCAAGCGCTGACAACAGAGGCGTAGTCGACGGCCTGTTGCTCGATTTGAGTGTCGTTTGGGGGCAGGGTAAGGTGTCGCACATCGACCTCTGTGTAGGCGACTTCGACGCCCTTGGCGGTAAACTCGTTCAGGACGGCGGCCAAGCTATCGGCGCTGCCGACCTCTCCGACGATGAAATGGCCCTGGAGACCCACGCCATCAATCTGGACTCCCGCGCCCTGGATCAAGTCCACGATTGCCAGTGCCTCAGTCAGCTTGGTGCCAGTGAACTCGATCGAGTAGTCGTTGTAGTAGAGTTTCGCATCGGGATCGGCGGCGGCAGCAGTTGAGAAGGCGATGGGAATGTAGTACTCTCCAATCGTCTCATAGAAGATGTTGTCACGGTAGCCGCCGCTGTCGCTGAGAGCCTCGTTCACGACGTCCCACGCGTAGCACTCGCCCTTGTCTGATATGTATTAGAACCCTATCATGGTTTGATGCAAGGTTGGACATCAGGGTGGGCCATCGGTCAAGGGAAAGAAAGCTACTTACAGTGAGTGACTTCGTTCGTGATGTGGGTGGTCATGGCGGACGTGAGAGTGTCGTTGGTCCAAGAGTCGGAGGAGACTAGTCAAAAGAGTCAACACCTCTGTTCTCCATATCGGGACGCGTTCATGAATTGGGGCAACGTACTCCAAGAAGGGAGCTGCTCGTACCAGACCAGATTGTGGCACCGCACGATCTGGCTGTTGTTCTGAGCAAAATCGACGATCACATCACCCTCCGTATAGGAGAATGTGCCTTCCTCAGGTTCTGTGTATTCCCATTTCTGGGTATTACCAGGTGTAATCTGGCCAAACTCATTGGCGTCGCTCAGGATGGCAACGTAGGCGGTGTCATCCAACTCGCCGTTGTCTGTTGCGGAGCCGAAGTACCTTGTTTAATTAGCTACATGAACCTAGAAATGTTCACGCAAGATCGGGACGCATTGAACAAGACACGAGGGCTTGAGGAATCGCATACTTCTTTCCGGCAGCCACAGCGAGCTTGTTCAGCTGGGCGTTGGCACCGGCGGCCAGCGCCAGAAGGGCAAGGTTGGAAGTGGAACGCATTGTGAAGGCCTTGCTTCAAGTGGAGTACTAAAAACGAGAGACTTGGCAAGTGCACGCAAAAGAGTTGGTGCTGATTGCTCAGGAAAAGAATGTATGGGAACGAAAGAAAGAATCCAATGAGGCAACACTCATCAAAGGCACCGAGGGCGCCAATGAAGTTTATGAGGAAAACGGGAGCAGAGCTATCCCGGGGGGCCAAGCCAATATATTTCGAAACTCACGATGTTCCCGCCAATGCCGTGCCGTTCGCTTGAACGGGGCGAGTCCCGTCCTGGACGTTGCTGCAAGGCCTGCTTGGGTCAGCTCATTTACCGCTTCCCATCTTGGCGTCAACCTAGGCGCGTGGACGGCATTGCATTGCTCCTGGGCTCGAAAGCCCGGCTCGCGAGGTGAATGTGGTGTGGCGCCCCTTTTTCTGGTGATGATACATAGTAGTTTCGAAACACGGCGGGGGAGCGAGGCTATGGAGGCTCCGCTTGGCCCTGAGCATCCCTGGCACATGGTGATCATTTTCGGGCGGGATTCCGAAGTCTGCTAAGCTGAATAGGGAACATAACGGGCCCTATCCCAGAAGATGGCCTCTCGCGCTCATCCTGGGGGGTTCAGAACCTTGTTCTCCAGTCCTGTAATTTCATCCCTGATGTCTCCAAGCCCTGCACACTTCTTGAGCCGCCTGACTGCATACAGCATGGAACGGAACGCCCAGCCTCGGCCGAGATTTACACGGCTTCCGGAGAACTCGCGGTCAAGTCAAAACACACAGCCCAGCAACGAGGATGTGGATATCGTGGAGAGTTTTCGGAAAACTTGGGCGATGGGCCTTAGATAGAGTTTTGGGCCTGCATTGCAGGGGTGGAGCCTCAGGACCTCAGGCTCTCAACGACATGTCCTGTTCGCGGGCAATGCTGGCTGGATATTTCAAAGAAGACATTTACGACGGCTAGCACGAGGCCAGGGTCAAGACGAGCCTATGACCGTAATGTAGCGTGGCCCACGATGCAGTGCGCACGCATTTCTAGTTAATGAGACACGGCTCATAAGTGAAGGGCTGACATTTCGCGTCAGCCTTGGATTATCTGTGTCGTGAAGTCGATAAAGGGCTTTCGAGCCAGTAAATCCCCATCGAATAAAGGGTCCTTTTCATGGTAAAGAAAAGTGCCATTCACGCTCAGGATGCAACCGTCTGAGTATGCGAGCGAAGGAGGCTGGAAGTGGATTCTGGTATACCGCACCTCCAGCTAGAGTTGGCCTTTCGTCCATCCTCCTGACCTCCCGTATCTTTCATTTGAAGTCGTATCGGCTTGCAAGCTCAGGCTTCAGAAAGTGCTGTCACAGCATCCAAGACAGCTTGGATTTCAGATGCCTCCATCGCTCGGAGATGCGCCGTGCAAAGGCTTCCTTCCGTATACAAAATATACCTGCGAGTACGCGTGAATCTTCGGATTCACAAGATCCTTCTTCACATCTTCCAGAAAGTCCGATACCACATCCGGGTTCATATCCAAGATCCTCGTAAAGATGGCCAAAGACATGCTTTTCACGCCCTCTAGGAGATTCTGACCGCTCATCGCTGCCAGAAGCTTATTCTTCTTCCCCTTGGGCCATGGGTTAAATGCCACCGCCCCCTTCCTCTCCACCACGGCTTCAAATCCGATCTTCCGCATGTAGTTCGTCCAGTTGAGATTGTCCCTCAGGTCCTTGCCGGTCCTCAGCATGCCGTCGTATAGCAGCCTGTTCCACTCTGCTAGGGCGGTGCCGTTCCAGGACCCATCGTCGCACTGCATGGGCAAGCACGGATCCTGCAGTTCGAAGTAGCCTCCTGGCGTAAGATTGTCAAATATCCGTTGGATGACGGGTTTGGACTCCTTGAAACACGTCACCATGGCGCGGGCATGAATATAGTCGAAGGGTAAGTCGAAGCCCCAGTCGGCCTCCTCTGCGTCGCCGATCTCAAAACTCAGATTTCGTGGGACCAGGTCCGGCTGGATCGGAGACAGGTCCGTTCCAACCACGGTCGCGTGCGGGTGCTGCTGGGCGAATTCTAGGGCCCAGATCCCCGTGCCCGTGCCTATGTCGAGGACTCGGCGCGGGTTGACTAGCGGCGCTATATATAGTCTGCCGTCTAGGTAGACCTTAAAGGAGTGATGCTGAAGGTCAAGACGATCCTGCTCCGCGTCGTCGTTGGGCAACATGTACTCTGGATTGCGGTCAGTGTTTGCGTCGTGCCCTTCTTGGGTGAACTGGCACTCACTGCCGGAACGGTAGGAGTGGTATGTGCGGCCATTCTCAGTAACGAAGTTGTGTATACTTGTCCTTAACGAGGTCGTGGAGTCACTGATCGAATACCATCAGCCTCGAAGCCCGCCTTATCTTGGGGATCCCAAAAGATGGGCCTCAGCCTGGAGAGTGCGGCAGGCGCAGGAAGCCACCGCAAGGTCGTACCTCAAAGAGAAGCCCAGCGCAGAGTCGTGATCCTCAGCCTATGGGCGAAAGGGTTGTCAGCCATCCGCTCGATCGCATGGTCGCCCGGGCGAGCGGGGGCCCAACGGTGCCAGAGGCCGGTAGACTCGTGACTCACACCTGAGCCGTCAGACACATCCAGGGTCGCCGGTACGCTGGTCACAATGTTCCATTGGTCGTCGCTAGCGGCGTCACTTCTTATTGAGCCTTCTCCCTCCATGCCGAGATTGACAGGCTTCGTCCAGTGCAACGTCGGAGCTGCGATGCTACGGTACCGGGCGATCCGCCGGGAGTCCGGATGTTCGGCTCGGGGGGCTTGCGTGGTAGTGAGATGCGCTGTATGAAATCTTAGAACGTTAACAGGAGCACGGAAAGACTGTCTGATTGGCATCAAGGAAGAACCGTATCATCGAGGGTCTACAAATTGATATCCAGGCAGGATCCGACTAGCATTGTCGGTGATCAGGTGACAGCAGAGAAGAGTACGTGACCCGATCACTGATAAACCACCGTATCCGGAGAATGGCACAAGCGCGCCATGACTTGACGAGTGGGTTCGGGGCTTCTACAAGTGCCGAGATCCGGCAGAGAACCGTCACCATCGAACCTTGTATGTATATGTCAGACTAGCTTCATTATACACACTAAGAGCATAAGGGCTCTAATAGACGAAGAAGAAAGATAGCCGTCGAGATAGTACGTCGACTGTGGTTACACCATATTAGCTTAGCTGGCACGGACAACTCCTGGTAAGGTGAATGGCAGGCCGACAGCCGCTGCGGCGAAAGAACAACGGAACCTCCCTTGAACCGTGCCTTGAGCGTGATCCTTGAGATTGGTTATCTGTGGCTTACTTACTCCTGGACGCTCGTAAGCTAGCCTCTTGCAGCCCATGGCTGGACGCATCATTAAGATAAGTAGCGGTGGTGGTGAAGAAGGTCGAGTTAATTAGGCACATCCGTTTCCAATGTGGTTAATATTCTGTATAAAACTCAGAGATCGCAGCCATCTGGATGTGACAATGCACTATTATACCATGTCAACGTCGAAGATTCCTCGGCCTGCAAGCCCCATAGGCGGGATGTCTCGGCCGAGAAACGCCTCCGAAACGGGCCCCGAAGTTCTACGAGTAATGAATGACAACAGCTTTGGAGCCACACGCGCTGGTAATGAGGACTCGCATCGCTTGTGCCAAAAGGCACTCCTGTCAGTTCTCAGACCAGACCCAAGCACATTCCTAGAAACCTCACGTGAGAGTGGCTACCTCAGGATCGACCCGGCTCACGTCTGCCACGATCTCCTCCCAGAGTCTACCACTAAACTCTTTACCGCTGGGCTCGTTAAGCCAAGCACATGCTTCTCTGCACACGAAGTCAGCCAGACGCTTCTACTTTATTTTGCCGATGTAGAAATTATTTGGTAAGCAGCAACGACGGGAAAAGCCTTACTCGTCCACCTGGTTATGTTGCAGAAACTTCCCATGCGTCTCGGGTCCCGCCACAGCAGCGGCAAAGAAAACCGTTCTAGCGCCCGCGTCTATATCTCTCCCCTTGAACCTGCGTATCATGCCTATAATCAGCGCCAGCCAGCCTGGCAGGCTCTTGTCGAGTCCTGTTGGCTTCAGAAGACCGGGACAGAACGAATTGACGATAACTTCTGAGGGCGACACCATTGCTGATAGGCGCCAGACGAAGAGGTTCACGACGAACTTGTTGTCGGAGTAGCGTGATAGGTAGTCGAAGTTTCGCTCGTCGTCCAGATATGCCAACACAGATGTGCCGGCAGGAACGGGCTTCTTGGCGAAAGAATGTGTCTTGGAATTCCCCGAGCTCACCCAGGTGAGGTGTGTCGGCTGTTTGCGTAGGCCGGCAGTGCGTCTCAGGAGAGGGAGGAGGGACAGGGAGATCAGAAGGTGGGTGTAGGAGTGGACTATCGCAACCGGGAGTCAGCTACGGCAGGGCCCTGAGCCGAGGAGGCATGATTGACTATTGATCATCGACGGTTACTAGGGCAAGCCTTACCTTGGAACGTCCGCTCATGTCCACTTTTGCTCTTGTGGTATTTCAGATCCACTATACCGGCGTTGTTCAACAGTACATCTAGCTCCTGGACCTCCGACTTGACCTTTTCGCAGAAGAGTTTCCCAGATTCATAATCCTCCAAGTCGAGCTCGAAGACCTCGACCAACGCTTGGGAATTAAACTTATTGACGGCAGGATCTGCCTTGAGAGCAGTGGCAGCGTCGCGGCCGCGAGCAGGAGAGCGGACAGCAAGGATCAAGCGCGCGGCGCCGAGGACCAGAAATTTCCGTGCGGCTTCGAAGCCTACGCCTGAGTTTCCCCCTGTGATAAGAATCGTCTTTCCTGACACGTCGAGTCCCGCTGGGCTCGGAGGGATGGTCGGCTGTCCCATATTAAAAGAAGCCCAGGGCTGATTGAGAGGTCTTTTGGTACGGCCGAAGATGCGATGACTGCAGCTGCTTTCTGCCACATATGTTCTCCAGCCGTCTGCCCTAGTTCGAGACGCGATGCCGCGTTATAAAGAGGCCCGAGTCCGCGCATATTGTCCCACATAGTGCCGGAAGAGAGGGAGAGACAGGAATTGGATTACAAATTGATACCGTGAACCGTCTCGGCCGATGATCCATTTATAAGATGGGTATCACTCTTTAAAAAAGAATTCAAAGGGCCGCCGTCGGGTACAATGCTGGTCGTGGCCGTGCTTGTGGTGATTTCTCTCGGCCGACAGGCTCCACAAATATTCAATGTTGGTAATCATCCTCTCGGCCGAGTAGATGTTATGGGTATCGCCCATAATAGGTAGCCAAGCACAGCAACAGCAGGCAAATAGAGGCTTCCAGCACGAGCTCATACCCCGCGGGCCTTCCAGCTCTCGGGACTTTCCCAATACATCACTTGTCTTTCTGAAGCTAGTGGCCACTGGGGGGGGGGGGCGTATCCCTTCTGACCACCGCATGGCCGCGTGTGGAATGGGCAAAAAAGAATTCCATTGTCGAATACCGCTATTTGGTCGCCCCTCATACAGCGAGAGACCTCGATCCTTGCGCTGGACCAATGTTTATCTTGGCCCGGATCTCCCTGTGCCGCTGTTGAAGGTCGTTCCAGCTGCTCGGGCCACCACTGAATCTCATTTTTGCACTCCCATCTGGGTTCAAAAATATGTCAAACATCTCGTCGAGAAGGTAATTGGCCTTCTGGGGTTCCGGACAGGCAGGACTTTGCTCCAAGTGACAGAGCAAGAGCACGCATGCTTGCAAAGGCTGGACCCTATTCGGATTAAACCAGCGGTAGGGCCAAAAAGCTGGCAGCCTGGCAAGACGCTGATAATTGGTCAGAAAAGACATACAGTGCTGAGTCAAATTGAAGCTGAAGAGATCAGTGGATGTATCAGTTACTCTTGTCTCTGAGAACAAAGTGATTGTGGGCGTCACACGCACCTCTCGGAGATTTCGGCAAGTTCGCTATCGTGGCGGCAATCTAGACCAACGAAGTACACAGAGAATTGCATCGCGACATAGTCCTTGATGAAGCCGAGGCCAATGCGAACATACGCGTTGAAAACCGTCTCCTCGTGGGGATTGTCATTGTGCACAAGATCCTGCCCTGGATCGTGCGTGACAAGTAGTTGGGTTGAGATTTGCCCGTCCTCGGGCAGGCCACGGGCTTTGATTTTGGTAGATCGCGCGTCCAGTCTGTTGAAAAAGCACCTGGTCTTAGCCGCGAGGTCTTGTAAGTCCTCCATAGTCGGGGGCCGCGGGCCATAGCACCTCTGGACGATGATCCTGAACAGGCAGAACGCCTCAAAGCGGGTGACGTTGAATAACATCGATGATGACGTAACGTGTTCGATCGCAGATTGGGGATCACTTTGTGAGTTTTTGCACGCGCCCTTTGTCTCGATTCCAGTATCACTGATATCTAGGGGCATCCGCGTGTCATAGAAGTCAGCATGAGGAGACATGGGGCTACCAGCAGAGACGGCAGCGAACCCGTCCAGGTACAGGATATGGTACCAAAGACGTCGACACATTTCAGCTTCTACCTCGCTCCGTGATGCGATGATCTCCTCCTGATGGAGCCCTAGAGCCCTGGCCGCCAGGAACGATTGCGACACGAGCGACTGCGTATCAAGCAGTTCGTCCACCTCGACATCACACTCGTGCACCAGCAAGGAGGCTGCGAGGCCATTCAGCGTTGGCAAGTCTGCTTGCCGGGACATGGAGTATGTCTCCTTGAACCTGGACTTAAGAAAAGTTGGTGATGTGGGAGAACCAGACTCGTACGGGTTGTTCTCGCACGAGGATGTGGAGCATGCCTTCGCTGCAGCTCCACAGAACAACACAGCCCACAGGAGGCAGAAGAAGGAAGCCTCGTGCACCGCATCCTGCGGCGCAGGCATGTTCCGATCTTGGTGGTCTCGCCCCCAGAAGGCGTTGTAGTCCCTCATCAGGGTCGGGACATGGACGATGCAGAGGATGGGCCTCACTGAGAAGAGGAAGGACTGTAGCAGCTCATCGCAGGCTGGTCTAGGCGGAAGATCTCGCAGGGTGTCACAAAGGTGGGACCACCGTTTCTCATCGAAAGCCGATTGAACCCTCCGCTGCTGGGACTTCTGTAGCAGTCTGTCGTCTCTCTCCTGTTCGTCGACAAGTCAGTGGTTCGGTTTCCACCATGAACGGGACCGGGGAAGGGGCCGCAAAGGGTGACAGGTAGTCGTGAGACAGCGTTGAATACTTAGGCCGAGCCTGTGTGGCTGTCTGTTCGCTGTAGAGGTTAAAAAGGAACTGAGGTCGTACCTTGTTGCCACCCAGTGCCCAGAAGGGACCGTTCAGCTGACGCATGGGGAGTCTCTGGCGAGTATCTTCACAACCCTTCGCGCCTGTCTCAGTGTCTATGGTAGACGTGGAGCTGGGCCCGGATGGCAGACCGACTGCTGCAGATGTGCTAGACCCTTCACCACGTAGCACCGGCAAGGGAATCGCATCATGAGTGTCTACTTCTGGCCCAAAGAAGAACACATCGTCTCCACCCTGGAGAGCGGGAAAGTCATTGATGCCGGACAGGTATGAGCTGTTCAGCTCAAAATCCGGTGTCCACCCCGCGATGGGGTGCTCCAGTGGTAGCGGTGCCGCTGTCGGGAAGGACGGCATCAAGAATGGATCATGCTGATGTAAAGAGTCAAACGAGGTTCCCCGGGCCTCAGGCGCCAGGATGTGTTCCCGTCCTTGGGACAGCTCCCGCCTGTGCTTGGAGAGGTCTGACGACGAGGCCCGGGGCCCGTAGGAACACTCGACGTTGAGCTTCCCACATTGGGAGCAGGTGGGCTTCCGTCTATCACACCTCACCTATACCATGCCGTCCATCTGTCAGCGTCGAAAGGTCGATCGGCCTCCAGCGACACCGTCTTACCTTTCTACGCTTGCAGGAGGCACATGTGGTGGAAGGCCGGGCGCGGGTGATACGGCCTTGGCTCATAACTACTCTGGATGCCGACCGAGTAAAGGTTCTTGTTTGACGGGACAGACCAGGGCTGGATTCATAGGCGGGTATACGTTGCGCGCGAGAGGGCTCCTCCTCATCACGGTATGTGTGTGTATGTGGACGCGGTAAGACAAAAGACGAGCCCTGAACGTGGGAGCGCTGCGGTGCGGTGCGGCTGACAACGTCACCCTACCATAAGCCACTAAGATCTCGCCTCGCATTAATCCTGAAGAAGCCTGAGAAGACGCGGCGCTACAGGGATCCCAGTGCATGCGGCCCAGCACTGTCCCCCGTAGTAATGTGGGGATACAGCACTGTGGAAGAAGAGGCACAGCCCACACTGATACTGATCGCTGGTTGGACCCGCCCAAGGGAACCCGCATCCTGCGTGATTATCAATAAAAAGTTGAGCCAAGGCCGATCGATATTGAACCCCCTTCTAAATAACATACTACATACAAACCATATAGTATGGTAGGTGCCCACGCGGAATGCTGCACACTACATACACGGTGAGGTGGTGGTTAGGTATCGTCACGGTCAGCACCATACAGCTGAGCTGCCTCACCAACTTATCCCAGGCCTCACACTCACCCTCTCTTTTCCCCCCCCGCTCTGCCTAGCCCCCTCAGCCAGTTCGTCTACGGTATTGAGCTGCTACTTTCCCCAGGCCCCGAAGCTCTGACACCGCGGAGTCCCTTCAACCCTCAACCGCTCTATACTTAGTTGGCCCTTCTCATGAGACATGACCAGAGTGTCATAGCCTGTATCTGACCCTAAAGGCTCAACCCCCCCCCCCCCGACACACACACCCCTTGCTCTCTATTGTCTCGTTTCGTGCCTCAACTCCACGCCTCACGTCGACCGACTTGAGCTCCGACGCATCCGCGATGGCGCCCCACCCGGCCCCGGCCTCGGCCGCTGGGGACGCTCAGAGACATAGCCGCTCTCAGGAGGGTCAATATGCCTCATCTTCATCGCAATCCCCGGGCGCACCTGCCCCGGCGGCGACTTTCACGTTGGACGATGACAGGACCAAGAACGATGGGGGCCAGAGCAATACCGCTGCTGGAAAACCCGTGGAGGGACCTGGTTTCCTCGGGAGGGTAATGCAGAGGCTGAGCCTCAACCCAATCATATTGATGAGCATGTTCAAGGGCTCCGTGGCACCCGTCATATGCATAGCAATCTATCAAGCCGCCGCGGTCAGGCAGCTTCTGACTACCCTAGTATGTCCGATTCCCTGCCACGCTTTTCCAGTCCTCACGGGACGTTCTCCAGTGTCTCTTCGGCTGACGGAGGGGAAACCAGGGGTACCTTTCCGCCGTGATATCGGTCTTGTCTCTTGCTCCTCTTCCCCGTGGAAAGTTTATACAGAACATGGTGTTGAATTTGCTGTCCATGTCAATCGGGGCCGGGATGGCAATGCTGGTCACCTGGTCCTCGGTCCAAGCACGACTCCAGACGTCCAATCTGCTCGAGATGGAGCAGTATATCGAGGAATATGGTCGAGCTCCGTACAACTCAAGTCAGAGTGCAGTGTGTGGCGTATGGCTGTTCTTCAACATATGGGCTGTCAACGTCTTTAGGGCCAAGTTTCCAGCCTTCAACCTGCCAGTCATCATCTACAGCATCTTCATAAACATTTCGAGCACCTTTGGGCCCGAATTCCCCACCGTGGCGAGTGCCGAGGCTTTTATCAAGGAGCTCCTCATCGCCATGCTAATAGGTAACTCCAGGGCCCGATTAAGCTTTGACTTGCCTTGATGCCTCGATATGGCAATGCTAATTAGTTTCCAATGCAGGGCTCGCGGTCGGGACAGGCTGCTCTCTGTTCATCTTTCCCGTTTCCACCAGACAGATAGTTGTCAAACAGATGGGTGGTGTGCTCGGGCTTTTCAAGAAGGCCATCACGCTTGAGAAGCAATACCTTCAAGGACTGGAAAAGGCTGACATGTTCACCATCGAGGTCACCGAGACGTCGACTGGTCATCCGGAGGATGAGAAGAAGCACAGCAAGAAGGAAAAAGGACCACCGCTGACGGAAGAGCAGAAGACGGCGATGGCCCTCAGGGGCGTCCTGACTACCTCTAGGGACTTGATGGGCAAGATATACGCCGATCTCAAATTTGCCAAGCGGGATGTCGCTATCGGGTATTTGACCCCAAAGGATTTTGGGCACCTTTACGATCTGATACGGGGGTTTATGATCCCCATGACAGGGATCGGCGTCATCATGGACATTTTCCAGGTTCGTTTTTCTCGATATTCCCCCCTCCCCATTTTTTGGGGGGGGGGTGGATAAGGGTTAGCTTTGTGGCTGAATACTCACTTTTCTCCGCAGAAAGTCGGAAGGGAACGAGGCTGGGACGGCGGTGAAGGGATGAGTGACGAGAAGCAATACATAAGCGGCTTCATCCGGGACGCTGCTGACAAAGAAGATTCCCAGAGGATCTGGAACGACATCATGCAACAGCTTCACGAGCCCTTCGAAATCCTCTCTGAGGCCCTACTCGAGGGAATCGATCATGCTGGCATCTTGATTAAGTGTTTCCCGCAACCGAAAGATCAGAAGAAGGCATCGGCCAAGAAGAAATCCCGCGCTGACGCCGGTGCCGACGCTGATGTGGAGGAGTCGGGTGGTGATCAGCTTCCTGGCGAGGTTGGGTACTCCAAGGTTATCCAAGAGAAACTGGATCTATTTAACTCGCGAAGAGGCGAGATCCTCCGGATATGGGCGAGGGATAAGGGCTTGTTAAGAGATGGCAAGCTTGAAAACTGGCATACGCATAGCGCGCGGCAGTTCGAAAAGCGCCAGAATGACCAGATCCAGCTCTTTGTGGTCCTCTATCTCGAAAAGCTGGTCAGTTGTGCCGTTTTTCTTCTTCTTTTTTTCTGTCTCGCAGCACCGCAACAGCTGACCACTCCTTGTCGAGAAAGATGCAAGCGACCGGCGAGGCTGTTATGGATTTTGTCGCGTTCGCTGAAGAGAAACACCGTGACGGTTCGATCAGCAAAAGGCATCTCATCACCCCTAGTCTGCACCGGTTGAGAAAGTGGATGATTAGCATTTTTCAGGAAGACGACTCCACAGCTGAGGACGCACCCGACATCCTGGAACGTGGCGGCAACGTAGTTTTTGTCGGCGAAGCGTGGCTACACAAGAAAGACCCCGAGCATCTACCACCGACGAGCGCCTTGGAGAAGGCTGGCAATGGCTTGAGGAACTTCTCTAATTTCATGGGCTCTGCAGAGTCAATATTCGGCCTGAGGGTCGCCATTGCAACAATGGTCAGTTCCGAAGATAAGATTTCCTTTCTGTGCTGTCTCTGAAGCAAAATCTGTGTTCGGAGATCTTCCTAGACCTGGAGCCTGATCGCTAGGTATCAAGTCCTGGCGAGTCTCATGTGGAAGCTCCAGGTGGTACTTGTTTCTTGTTCCCCCTACCCGGAAGAGGTGCAACATTGTCTAACACTTCAACAGACGGTGGGTATAGTCGCCTTCCTGGAGGCCTCTCAGGTATTTTTCATCGAGCAGCGGATGGTCTGGGCTTTGATTATCATCGCGATTGGCATGACACAGAGTAAGTCCGTCGGTCTTCTGAAAGCGGAGGTATTAACAATGTTCTGACTACTAATCCCACCCTGCCACAGCTTCTGGCCAGTCGATATTCGGCTTCTTTTGCAGAGTTGGGGGCACGGCCATTGCTATGGTCAACTGTTACATCATCTGGTATATCGTTGACTCTAGACTCCCGGGTGTTCTTATTTTTCTTTGGTTCTTCACATTCATCGAGTATTATTTCTTCTTCAAATATCCTCGATTCACCCCTATGGTGATGATCTGCATCGTCACTCAGGTCAGTAACTACCTTCGAACCCTGCATACTCATCTAATCTGACCAGCTATCACTTGTAGTATCTTATCATCGGCTACGAGTTGCAAACCCAGGCGCTGGGCATCGCCGCATCAACAGCTAGCGGACAGCGGTATTATCCGTATGACTTAAATCCCAATATGCCTCAACCATTAAATAGTGATCTCGGGGGCTTAGGCAGACTGACTGATCGACGTTGACTTAGATTGTACGAGCTTGCCCCGTATCGCCTTGCAACAGTCGCAGGGGGCGCCTTGGTAGCCTTCTTCTGGACAGTCTTTCCCCGGCCTTTGACGGACAGAACATGGCTTCGGAAGGACTTGAGCGCGACGCTTTATCTGCTAGCCAATTACTCTAGTGTGATCTACACGACTATGAGATCGACTTTGACAGAAGACCTTGGCTCCACGGATGTTCCAGGCTCTCCGGCCCACAGCCTCTTCAAGGTCAGGCGGAAGTTGTTCGGAAAGTTGTTGCTCCTGATCCCATCGATCCAGGCGCACACAAATTTTCAGAAGTTTGAGCCAAGTTTGGGGGGCAAGTTTCCCACTGAACAATACCAGGATGTGATCCAGCGGTGTACACGGTAAGTTGCAGGTGGCCTGCTTTCTTAGTCTCACTTTCCATTTGTCAATTCCGGAGCCTCGTAGCGTGCTGACGTTTCTCCCCTGCCAGATTGATGAATTACTTCACACTCATGTCCTACGTCTTGACCTATACACCCAAAGGACCCGTCGAAGAATCCGACAGAGCCTGGATGCATGCCCTAGGCGAGGTCCTCGACGACGTAACCCCAGTACACGTGCAGATTCTGTCAACACTTACGCTCCTCTCCAACGCCCTCATGTCCGGCCAGTCTCTTCCCCCGCTCGTGCCCCTGCCGGAGCCCTATGAGTTGACGCACCACCTTCTGAGCTATGCCTCTGCCGAGTCCGGACAGACAGGACCACATAACGCGGCCGCTTCGCCATCGTCGCTAGCCTCCGTCCCATCGTTAGGCCTTCAACGTTCTGAGACTCGCAGGACAGCGGGGCCGGAGGATAGCAGGGACCCACAGCTGGTTAACGAAGTCTATGAGCCGAAGGCGTGGAACTTGTTGGATGCGCGCAATATGGAGCAGAAGGGCTACACGGAGTTCGCGGTCCTCCAGGTAGCCTCGACCCTCGTTCTGTCAGAGCTCCATGGCTTGTTGCGGACAATCAAGGGGCTGGTGGGCACGGTAGACTTCAGCTTCCGTGTCGAGCACAAGGATCGCAGTGATACAAGCTTGGAGAGCGTAATTAGGATAGGCACATGGGCGTCGAGGGCCACGATGGCTGAGGCTGAACGTCGCAAGTCTCGGAATGCTGACGCAAATGGTGCCCAGGGAAAGGGCAAAAATGATTAATGTGGGAAACCTGGGGGTTGGGGGTGCTATATGAACCACCAGCCCCCAGTAATCTATTTTCATATGATGTATCGCAAACGCGAGATACCAATACCGCATAGCTCTAAAATCTTTCGTCTACGGATCTGTCAAGTGTAGGCACCCAAAAGCCCAGTCCTGAGTTTCCACCAGATGTTGATTCGGCTGTTCTACTTCCAAGGTTGTTCTACTCATTCTCAACTTCACGTCAACCGCGAATCCTGATTACCTCCTGTCCCCGCATCCTTTGGTCGACTCGCAAGGTTCATTTACTAAATAGTGGTTTATGTTCACACACCTTGGCATTATAAGCCCCAGACGAATGACAAAAGCCGAGAAGTTGCGACCAGTTCAGTCCACACTCGATATTTACAAGTATCACCGATATCGTTGTACCAGGACAGCCAGAAACCACGATCGCCTGAGCCCCCATCACCTAAGCATCTGCTTCAAGACTGAGCGAGTACTGCTGAATATTAAGCTGGGCTTATGCCTGCGCTATTTCAATCTATCCATAGGCGGTTTGTATGAGATAACAGTGTTTCGGTCTATACACAGCGTCTACGCCCACCTATCTAGGTTCGTAGTACGGTATTGACAAGGGTAGCAACCTCATTCTGAATCTTTCCAGCGTACGCGCTGTTCATAGGAGGTCTTGTGCTTGAAATACGTCGCCTTCCTTGGTCGTCAGGCTAGGAGCGGATGACTTCCTTCCCTAGTGCTCGAGAACGGATCGAGCTCATCTCCTCTGCCATTTGATCTGGTACATTATTCTCTTCTCTGGAACGAGTGAGAACAAATTGGGTACCCGAGCCTCACTCAGGCTGCTCTGAAAATTGTCGTAAGACTGACTAGATCCAAGGCTTCACACCTCCGCCGGTGCGGCGTTCAACAACTTTGGTCGGAAGTTCAGCAGGTCTGATATCCTCCGACATCGTCCATGTTGAGTACCCAGGCACAGGCAAACTGATGGATCTAGCATATGGGGTTGTCTTCAGTATGGAATTTCCCTGTGGCGTTGGGCATCTAGCCAGGCTGATATTCTTTTTCGCATGAATAATGCGGCGCCTAATTTACTGGGTGATACATGATGGTAGCCTCCTCGAAGCCCGAGGCAGGACCATGTACGTCGGCTCGACCACAGTACTAAAGCTCAAGAAATGGGCCGCGGGCCCGTGGAAAAGCGTGTACGCATGCGACATAGGTCAACCAAGGCTGAGGCTGAAGCGCCGCAGACGCTCACACGGTATATCTCTTCACGGGCGCCGAACGTCATGGGCGGACAACCATTAGCGGTCGTTCACGCGTCGTTCACGAGACGATGAGAGGCGCACAATCCACGGTTCAGGATACACGAGGCTCGAGCCGTATTTCCAGATCTACCTCCATACTATAGCCGGCAGGATGATTATGATCCAAGGAGAAAGGGGGAGGGAGGGAAGAAACTCCTTGCGGCCCACCTGCTTGACTCTTATGGTACTCGCACGCAGGGACATCTTAGGGACCAGGTGCATCGGAAGACACTTGGAACGCTGGCAGAATGATAACCTCTACAACACCTTAGAACGGTACTATGGCGAGATCCTTCGTCTTCATCGGAACGACGGCCGCCAACGCTTCGACACAAGGTTAAGGATTACCGGCACCTAGGTAGCTGCTAGTTGGTCTGGTCTACCCGCCGCGCCCGTCTGGATTGCATGAACAGCTGCAGGGCACTGCACTGGACGGGGCGTGATCCAGAGCTGTGGGTCGCTGGTCCGTCCGAGATCGACCTGACCCTACCACAACAATGCGCAGGATGGAGTCAACGGTCTGTCATCAGTACTTCATGACGGATCATGCTGATGATCCTCCCTGCGAGTGGCGGGCATTCATGCCTCGGCGAGGACTTGATCCTGTCGAATGCTGCGCACAGGTTGAGATCAGCGATGCTATCTTCTTTTCTTCCCCCCCTCCCCCCAGTTTTCCAGAGGGCCCCCAGCCAGCCGTCTGTTCCAAGTGTTCCGGAAAGCTTGCACGAATTTGATGTCGTGCCAGTAGAACGGTAATAACTGCATCAGGGCACGCAGGATGACCCAGATAGTGAAAGGGAGAAAAAGAACCACCCCCCCCCCCCCCATTTCCAGCCGTGGCTGTTTAGATATGAACATCCGTGGCGCGGCTGGCGCCGAACCTTGTTTGACCCGCCCGCGTGGAGCTGAGATCACGGGCGTGAGCAAGCAAGTGAAAGGCGGCGGCGGCGGTGAGGCCTGGCCTGGACTGGACAGCCTAACGGCACTACTACTGTACTGCAGGTGAGCCAGCACCCAGCCTGTAGGCCTGGGTCTCGGCGCTTCGAACACTAATTCTGGAGCTAACTCTGAAGCGTTGGAAGGACGAAAACGGATCTCGGGCCCAGTGTCCAGAGGGTGTGCTATAGTAGGGTCTATAATAGGGCCAACGGCTGAACCGTCTTCCACTAGTAGCGCTCTGTGGGGGGCGAAGACCCTTTGTGAGAACAGGTCGTCGATACCCAGTGCATATCCAAGAAGAAGCTCGACTTCACTTGGTTCGGCCAGTTGCCACGTGGCCGAGAGCATACAAAGTTTGGCCTTTGTTCCTTGGGTTTTGCACAAGCGACAGGCTGAGCTTGCGCCGGGCATCGTGATGTGGCAGCGTATCGTGATGGCAGAGGGCCACTGGTCCATGCGCGGTGTCAGGACAGCCCAGTAACCTACCTCCTGGGTGCGGTCTCTCATTGGGCTTCTGGGAGGCCGAGGCCGTCTTAACACCCAGGGTAGTGTCCCCGCGGTTCAGGGGATAGGATCTAGAGTGTTCCTCGATGCAGTATGCGCCCCACGAGAGAAGCCGACGAGGCGACCAGTCCTCGCGGGCGCCAGGCACTAAAGTTTTGATAGCTCCGTCAGCTCACAACCAAGACTGATTAGAGGGTCACGAATATGGACAAGGGTGTCTTGTGGAGTGGGGCCCGCACATTACCTGCTCAGTGCTGCCCCAGCCCAGCCATGGCATGCCCGGATCCATCTCGATCGAGAGCAGCAGAGCACAACGCCCCCCCCCCCCGGCACCCAGAGGGCCTGGAGGGGGCACGACCCGTCTGACCCGTCCGGACCATGAGACCCGCCCGTCACCTGCAGATGCGCGCCTTCCCGCCTGTGCCAAGAAAGGGCCACTCGTGACGTATGGCCAGAAAGGGTTGTCAAGCTCGCGGGCCTACTTGGGCGTCTCCGAGGATACCATCGTGGCGTTGGTGTCGCAGAAGACTTGAGGGACAGCAAGCGGCACAGAGAAATCAAGTTTTTCCCCCAGAGCTCGGGCCGGTAGAGAGGATAGTTATCCTTCTCGGCCTGAGCTACATAGCACCCTAGTAGTATTGCTCGGGTGGTTCAGGTTAACGAACGTGCCTGCGCCCCAGAGAGCCATCCCCAGGGGCATACACAGGCAATGGTACTACCATAGTATACGTACATAACAGGTTTCTGGTGGATGTGTGTCGTCAGGTCAGGGCCCAGAACGGTCCTGGGATGTGGGCCCTTTTGATATCGTCACCACCATTCATGAGGTCAGAACTCAAAAATGATGTGTGTACACTATACAGCCCTTGGGGGTGGGGGGGGGGAGGAAGGAAGTGGACGGGGAAGATTTTGCCCACCTCAGGCCAGCCAGCCCAACAGCCTCATCGGGGCTCGTCCTTAACCCAAGAAGGCGAGGGGACGGCAGGGGTCATTCCGGATTCTTCGGCCCTTGGGCGTCCTGACAGCCTGAACGCATCATAGCGCCTGTGAGGATCTCCGCGGCAGGCCTGCTCCGGGCTCCTTTGCTTGCAAGTGGGAATCGACCCAACAGCGCCGCTTGTCACAGTACGGGTTGTACTGCGCCATGTAGATCATCGTAGGTACGGTATGCCGTTTTTCTCTCCTTGCCATTATGCACCCGGTACTCGAGAGAGACGGGCTGGTCGGACCCATTCACCCATTCACACCCGGGGTCGCCTAGGACTACGTTCCATGCCTTTATTCTCTATCTTCATCCTCTCCTCCTGTACCTACATAGTATCCCGGCTGCTCTACAGTACATAGAACCTCCCACCGTTGCCACTCCGCCGTACAACCCAGCGTGACCAGGCCAGCGCGTACGCCGCCGACATCGACGCCACGAAGGCTTCGGACTGGGCGTCGAGGGCGTCGAGCTGTCCGCCTTCCGCCTCCAACAACCCGCGTCGTGACCTGGCTTGCTGAAGCGAGACGAACGCGGACAGACCGCCGGCCGGCCGAGAACAGGAAAACATATCCCCCAAGGTTCTCGATCCGCATCATCTGCGGAGGACATCGCGTTGCAAATTGCACGCACACTACGCCGCGCGCCGGTCTGAACCGTAACGCTGCTAGCCCCGAGCCTGAGCTGCTTGCTACTCTACCGCTTCCTCCAGGTTCCCGCCGTTGCCGGTGTTCCCGGAGCCGGGCCCTGACGTCGTCTACATAGTCGCTTCCCAGGTCACCGGCCTGGACGGCATGGCGGCACCGCATTTGGCATGTCATCATGCATAGTTGCAGCTTCGGCGCCACGCATTACAGACAAAAGAGACAGGGCATAGACAATCCCCCTTTCCCTACCTGCCCATGTACCATCGCTCTGCATGCGCTGGCTGGCCGTCCGCCGATCCCCACAGTCCCCAGCGCAGGAGCATAAAATATTTGCGAGGCAGCCCGGCAGACCAGGTCACGCCTGCGGCCGCTTCCTCCTCCCTGGGCGCCCAGGGGTAGTATCCGCCCTCCTCGAGTGTTTTTCTTTTCTTTTCTTTGTCTGGACCAAGCCACCCCCCCCCCCCGGCAACAACAACCTTGACTCTGGGCCGCAGTGGTCATCGACCACCTCTGCGCCGTCATCTGGCCCCCAGTTCCCTCCCAGGCGACCCGCACCCGCCAAGGTCACACCTCTTTTAAACTATAGTGTCTTGTCCTACCGCTGTCGTGGTCGGTACCTTGCGTACCTCGTCCGCACGAGCTCGTCCCGGAGTGGTACCTGATCCCCCTCGGGACTTGGGAATCCTGCTTCCTCGCACCTCGCACCACGCACCGCGCATCACGCATCACTTCCGGCCGCCCTGCTGTGTCCCATTGGGATGTGGGTCCCGTGCTGATATCCCCCTCGACGTTGTACATGTGCTCGGTCCACGACCTGCGACATACTTCCGCCTTGCATCTCGCAGCTGAATCCTGACCCGCGGGAGACGAGGTATATGGCTTTTATGATCCAGTCTCAGGAAGAACCGTGAGTGAGTGTTGCTTATTCTTTTTCCCTTTTCCTGGTCCGCCTCATGCGCGCCTCGACGCCCTCCCTCCCCCCTCCCATCCCGTCGCTCGTCACAGCCGTGCTTCTTTTGCTGTGCATTACTGTACTGCTCGTTGTCACTGTCGCACCCACCACCCGCCCGCCGTCCTCTGTCGCTTCTTCCTGGCCGTGTGCTGGAATTTTTCCTGCCTCACGCCCGCTCTCATCCCACTGCATTGGGCTACCTGCCATAGTAGGTGCTGCTCAACAACGGTGTAGGAGGGCGAGCGCCTCATCCTCGAGACAGCCTGCGGCCTGGCGGTCCAATCTCCTGCCCATCCTTGATCACCTCATATATATCGGCTCCCACCATATCACCACCCTTACTTTTAAGTGCATGCGAGGTCTGGGCTCCGACATGTCCTGACCGCATTGACTCACCGCATCGTTCCCTGCACCTCTCGTCCACTCAGATTCGGGCCCATGAATCGTCATTATGTCGATCCGGGGAGGTATGGACCTGGCACATAATCAGTATCTGGACAATCCACCTGTCTCCAGTTCCAGTCGGTCATCACCTGCTTGCTCACTGCCCACTTCTCTGTCTCGCCTTGTTTTTTTTTTGGGGGGGGGGGGGTGTTTTCTTCTTCTTCTTCTTCTTCTTCTTCTTTCTTTCTTTCCCCCTTCTTCCCACTACCGCTCTCTTTTCCGGTTCTAAGCCCACCCATGAATTGGTCGATTTCTAACGTGATTGAAAATGACCACAGGCACAGACACCCGTCCGCCTGAACAGTATCCTTACTACTACTCGTCTCGAGGCACGGTCTATTATACCCCTCAGAACGCCGCTGATCGGCGCCCCCGCCGCATCGCACCCGCGAGCCCGACCCTGCCGGCACCGCGCATCGGTCCTCGCCAGCGTCGTCCTCACTCGATCCACATTGTCTCCTATCCTTCCGGATACGTGCCACACGACTTGAGGCCCAAGCCGACATCCAGGGACCTCCGGAAGCAGCGGAGAAAGGAAGAGGAGAAGAGAAGGAAGAGGGAAGAGGAAGACAAGAAGAGGGAGGAGGAAAGGCAGAGAAAGCAGCGCGAACAGGACGAGAGGAGAAGGAGGATCCAGGACCAGGACCAGGACCAGGACCAGGACAAGAGGAGGTCTTTTGCCCCGTCGTCTTCCGGTGAAAAGAGGGTCGGCACGCTGTTGAACAAGCTCAAGGCTGCCTTCTCTTCCCACGACGCCGAGCCGCAGAGACCTACGGCCCCCGACGCTGAGACGACGCTGAGGCCGAGAACGCAGCCGAGGACACGGGTACGCCCTGTCAGCTGGCTGAGCGTCACAAGTAGGTTGTCGAGGGCAGAGGATAGCCTTGGCGCCGAGCAAGTTCCGTCATCGACAGCGTCACCCCTCCGAAGGCCGACCACCGCACCACAACTCTCAAGTCGACGACACGCGACTGTACCGTGCGCCCCAAACTCGGCACTAGCCGTAGCCCCTGGGCAGCCCTCCCTGCGTCCTGCTGCGCCTACCAGGCCGGCGCCCACGTCTGCACCTGATTCATCATCGAGACCCGAGGCTCCGAGGCTGCCGGTGCCTCCTTCCACCGCCTCGGACGCCGCAATGGTGGACATCTCGTTGAGGGGACCAAACCTGGCCCACGGACCAGGCATTGGTGTGGCCAATTCCCACCGGAACAGCTTCATGTCCGTCAGGTCGGCCAAGAATGTTGTCAGCTCCTCTGTCCAGGAGATCCAGCAGCCCAAGCCCACTGCTTCTGGCAGCGGACTCTCATGTACTATCCTTTTGGCCGAGCCCAATGTCTTTCTGACGGGTTTCGATCACGATGGTCATACGCGGCACGAGAGCCACAACTCGACTGCCCTCCTGCGGGGAAAACTGCAGCTCAACGTCTCAAAAAATACCAAGATCAAGTCCGTCACGCTGAAACTCTTAGGCAAGGCGCGCACGGAATGGCCGGAAGGGATCCCACCCCTGAAGGTCGACATGTACGAAGAGGAGTCTTTGAGGACGCAGGCCCTAACGTTCTTCCACGCTATGCACGACGGCTGGGAGACCGAGTTTGGGAACCAATGCTCATACATGCTGAAGGGCAACAACTCTAGCTCAAATCTCTCCAAGCCGTCTCTGAGCCCCGGAGAGTCGGGGAGCTCTCTCGGGGGTCGACCCCGGTCGAACCTGAGTGCGAAAGAGCTGAAGAAATTGTCGCTCCGCTCGGTCGAGTCTAGGAGTTTTGGCAAGGGAGACTCCCCGGCGGCAAGCCAGGTGCAAGCAAAGGGATTCAAGGTCTTCTACCCCGGCATGTACGAGTACTCTTTCGAACTTCCTATCGACCACCACCAGCTGGAGACCATCAAGCTCCAGTACGGCTCCGTCAAGTGGGAGCTCGAGACGACGGTCGAGCGCGCAGGCGCCTTCAAACCCAACCTGCACGGTACCAAGGAGGTGTCGATCGTGCGCGTCCCAGACCAGATGTCGCTCGAGACATCGGAGCCGATCTCAATATCACGGCAATGGGAGGATCAGCTCCACTACGACATCATGATATCCGGAAAGTCCTTTCCCATCGGCGCCAAGATCCCCATCGCCTTCAAGCTCACGCCTCTCGCCAAGGTGCAGGTCCACAAGCTGAAGATCTTCGTTACCGAATCGATCGAATACTGGACCAACGACCGGAGAGTGACGAGGAAAGACCCCGGGAAGAAGATCCTCCTGCTTGAGAAATCCGCTGGCAAGCCGATTGACAAGCAATTTGCAACAAGCGAGCTGCGCATCCTCAGCGGTGGAGAGCTGTCCCCAGACGAGCGGCTCCACGCTCGTGAGTCGGCCGCCCGCAGGAGGACCCTGGACGCACAGCGCACGGGAACCTTGGCTCAGCCCCTGCCAGAACCCTCGGAGAACCTGCTCGGCGATTTGGACCTCGGTCTTGAGACATACTGGGGCTCGACGGAGATGGAGATGAACGTCCAGATGCCGACGTGCGAGATGATGGCCAAGGACAAATCCCTACGGATGCACCCAGACTGCAGCTGGAAGAACGTCAACGTGTACCACTGGATGAAGATTGTGATGCGCATATCCCGCCTGGACCCCGAAGACCCAGCTGGCAAGCGCAGACGGCACTTTGAGATCAGTATCGACTCGCCGTTCACGGTGCTCAACTGCCGTGCGACGCAGGCCAACACTGCTCTGCCTCAGTACGACCGCCCGGAGGCGCTGGGCGATTTCCGCAGGCAGACGTCTTGTGGGTGTCCAGATGCCCAGGTCCTCAGCACAAGCGGAGGCACTCCCGAAAACACCAGCGGCACTTCGGTCGACCACGTCGCACTCCCTATGCCACCTCGGGCAGCTCACCTGCACACGGCATCACAAGGCATCAACGGCAACTCGGCTTCTTCCACGGCCCCTGTCATAACACCCACCGGCGGCATGGGTCCGAGCCCGACGGCGCCCACATCGGCAAATCCCCTGCAGCGGGTTTGTGACCAGGATGCCGCCGCCCGGCCGATCCACCTCATCCGATACCCATCGTTTGACCCGCCGCCTTTCAACGCCGACAACCCTCCCCCGCCCATGCCTACGCCCCCGCCCAACTACGACCTAGTGGTTGGCACACCAAGCGTCGACGGCATGGCGGGCTACTTCGAGCGCCTCTCCCGCTATGAGTGTCCGGCTGAGCAAGACCAGGCGCAAGGGGGGGACAATTACTCTGCCACAGGCGTGGACGGGCCTGGAGAAGCTAGCTCGTCGCAGGCAGCGCACGTCGCGGAATCGGACGACGATGAAGAAGATACCGAGGTTGAATCTGACTCGGATTCGGCGGACAAGAGGGGACCTGCCAGGACTGTCAGTCGTGCAGGTACGGTGAACGTCGCAAACCCGCGCACACCTGGAGGCAGGCTGGTCCCGAGCAGGAGTTTTGAGATCGCCAGGCCGGGAAACAACTCGAACTTTACGCTGGATATGTCAGGTGTGGTCAGGAGGGGAGGCACGACGGCTAACGCGGGAGCGAATGGAGCATGATGCCATGACACGACGATACGATCTGGGGACCGCAATAACGATATTGGGAGGATGGGAAGATGGACCGGGGTGTGTGTTTGCCATCAGCGGCTATGATACCACTGTTGTACAGAGCGAGGACAGCTGGATGATCTACGGTGGTGGTGGTCCAAATTGTCATAATGATGTCGATACCATCACGGAGTATTGGACTGACATTTTGGGCGTTCGAAGATCCTTGGCTACATACCCCACCTACATGTACGCATGGGTGATGTCTGAAAAAGCATTGGCATTCTTGGGATGGTTGGGCTGGCGATGGGAGGTCAATTTGAGCAGCGACCGGTTCGGGTTGGATCAGCATGAGCATTGACATGGAGAATGACTAAAGAATGAGATTTGTTTCAATTTACCCAGGCATTTAGCCACGCTAGATATTGCCCGCGTTTCTACTTGTATGCAATGCCGGAGGACAAGATGCTGACTTGCTCGACCGTCAGGCCCGATGTCTCCACTCAAGGCAGAGGAGGGAGGGCACCCTAAGCCGAGACTACTCTAGTGGTGAAGCCTTCCTGCTGTTCTCAAAAAGAAGCAGCGGGCGGGGGAGGATCGAGGTGTATCTGAATGCCAAGAGTGCAATCATTCCCTTGCCTACACACTTCTATCTCTGCCAGAGGGTGGGAAGCCCCCTACCCTTACATATCCATCATACACAGAGGAGTCTCTACTCCTGAAAGGTCAGGCAGCTGAATCAAAGAGTACAAAGACCCTGCACAGACCCTGCACAGAGACAAAGACAGATGTCTAGACGCCTTGGCTCTTAGAAACAACTCATTTCGTATATGTATGGCGAGGTTTGCCTCGGCTGCAGTCCTCGACTCCAAGCACGCGTTTGCTGCTGGTGCGCCGCTGCTGGTGGGTTACATAAACACTCGCACGTGATGACCCCTGTCCTCAACTTCATGTCGTCTCCAACCAGGCGACGCTGGATCCCATGACAGCTGGGTCGTGTCTTCTGCTGCAGGATCGTGGACTTGACAATTCAATCGTATGGTGAAGATCAGGGATCCCATCAGCAGCCCGTTATGTTTGGGAATTCCTTTTGCTGGCGGGGGAGAGGGCCCGGGGGGGGGGGGACGCGTTCAGGGCACACACCCTAGGTCTGGGACTGGAAGCCTGAGAGGGCGTGGGCGGGCGAATGGAGAATATATTTGAAGGCCCCGATGTTGCGAGATGCAAGTGCTCTCAGACTGGAATCACCTGTCGGCTGAATAGCAACGTGGCGGCCCCTGTGCTCCGCTATGGGCTGCCGCGGCAGGGTTCCCAGCCTCAATATGACGGGGACGTCCAAGGAGGTGTTTGGGCGTACGAAGCTGCTCTGTGTGCGAGGCTCGATCGAGGTCGGTTCTCACAGTTTCGAGGACCACAGATAGTGCGCTGTGGTGTCCAGGATCCACGAGGCTGCTGCTTACTCGACCAGGCTGAGGACTCCAAGACTGCGGCATCACGAAGGAGGAGGGGCGTGGGTAGGAATGCTAGTATGTAGGAAGCGCAAAGTAAGTCACAAGGGGAATTGTCTTCTTTTATTACCCCAAAATGAATGGCTCTAGCTTTGGATCTCTGCCTAAAGCTTTCAACTTCACATTTAAGCCCCGCCATGTGTCCAATGAGAGTGGGCAATCTGGTGTGAAATAATAATTGATGCTGCCTAACTCACCATTCACTGTTAAGGTCCCACAATTTCAACCGTCTGTCGTCGGGTCTACTACAGAACTTCGAACTGCCAACTGATCGCGTTCCCAACCTTCCCCTCTCTTTCTTCAATACAACAACACCTACGAAGATTTTCGACCACCAACGTACACTCATCAAGGCACCACTGCCATCTTCATCGTTGTATCTAAAAGATTTACATGCCAGTGTTGTTTCCCATCTTCACCATTTCTCCGTGTCATCAACTTGTCACGTCAAGAGAGGCGCTCCAGTTGCCGCCAGCGCCAGACCCGTCACCACGCTCGACAAGCATTCTACCTCCTCTCTCTTTCTCCCCTCACCCGGCGCTTTGCACATCCCGATCTTCAACCTCGTTGACGACGCCCAAGACCTTCGGGCAATACCCCCCGTTGGTCAGTTTGCGGAGGCAAGAACCCCTCCAACAATTCCTCACAGTCTCCAGGCCCGACACACCTGACCGACTGTTCCACTCCTTCACGACACGACATCCAACGGGCAATAACCCCCGTCGGCTTGATCATAGAGGCAATAGCCCATCGAGGCCCCTCACAACCTTCACCCCGTCAGGCCCGCCACACCTGACAACACCGCTCAAAGGTACTCCCAGCCAGTACGACTTGCCTTGCCACCTCACTAATCACCGGTAGGCTAGAGTCAAGATGGCGACTCTTCCTTCTCGTCGTGTCCGAGCGAAGCTCCGCCAGCTGCTGACCCAGGCAATTCCGACGCTTGTGGTCTTCCTGTTCCAGTGCCTGTGGTCGTGGGCTGGTGCAGCAGAGCTCGTCGAGGAGACCATCCGCCAACGAGCCAAGGACGTGGCGATGACGCTACCAGCATTGGTCATGTACTGTATTGCCTGTCACTTTGTTCTATCCAAGCACCAGCGAGAGACGGCCTGCATTCGGCAACAGAAGGTGAGGATGCAATTCCGCCTTTTGGCTCGAGCTAAGGATCTCGCCACGATGATCCACAATCGTGAGACTATGATCAAGAATCTCCGGGGCCAAGTCAATATCGCCAACAGGGTAGACTACCAGGTGCTCCTCAGAGGCATGTCAGATTCTTACGAGGCGCCGCACGCATCAAAGCGTGGGCTCCAGGAGATGCAAGCTGAGCTCCGGGCGGCTAAGGGCAACATCGACGACCTGGAGGCAGCGCTGTTACTCAAGGACGGAGCCGAGGCCCTTGAATGGCTTGTGGAGTATGGACAGCAGATTAGGGACTTGAGGGCCGATATCGACTGCCTGGAAGAGGACAAATCAGTGCTCCGGAAACAGCTGAATTCGAAGAACGAGCTCATCAAGAAGGGCAAAGGAATAATCAAGCGGCTCCAGGAGACTATCGATGACTCCGGTGACCAACCTGAGGCACAAAAGTACCAGAAGATCGCGTTGAGCCTGAAGGATCGAGTCTACATACGTGCCAACCGCTGGCTCCTAGCGAAGCAACAGCATCATACCTCCGACAACCAGAAACTTTCCTCTGAGCGCGATCATTGGAAGTCCCTGTATCTGGGCGAGGCCGAGCTGTGTCGGAAGTTCAGGGCTCACTGGTACAAAGAGACATTTGAGGATGTCGAGTCGGACGATGAGTCCGAGGTCACAGCAGAGAACTGTCGTCTTCATACCACGATCCGAAGGCAGAAGGACGTTCAGACTCGTCTCCAGAGTACGGTCCAGGAACTTCGACAAGACAACGCTTGTCTCCAGACCACGGTCCACAGTCTTCATCAGGATAACGCTCGTCTTCGGACTGAGACCCTGTGTGGTAGATGCAAGCAGCCCCTAGAACACGTGGCAGACTCGGGCTCGGATGGCTCGGATGGACCTCCAGGACCCCCTTCAGGCGGAGCTGGTGACGGCGATGGTGCAGCGGACAAGGACAAAGGCAATCGCTCCACCTCACGGAAGGATGACCTTGGAGGCAGCAATGATCACAGCGACGAGGATAATAAGGATGATGGAGATGATAATGATGGGCAAGGTGGCGCCGTCTCGGAGGTTGCTGCAACTTAGCAGGTTGCCAACCAAGAGGATGTCACGACTACCACTCCAGTCATTGCCCAGGATGTCACGACTACCGCTCCAGTCATTGTCCAGGATGTCACGAATATCGCTCCGGTCATTGTCCAGGTTCCAGCCGATGTTGGCACAACACACCCGATTGAGACTTCCGGTCCTCCGCCAAACGAAACTTCGGGCGACAGTCTAGTGGCCAATCCCTCCCAGCTCGTGGCCGAAGTCCCTACGGAGTATACTCCCAGCGATGCCCACCAGCTCGCAGCCGGATCAACAACTGCGCCTTCTCGTGTGAGTCAGCCCGAGCAGCCAATGAATCTCAAGGCTCCTATGCACGTAGGAGAGAACTTCGGCTTGGTCGACGTTGGTGCCAGCACTTTCTCCGAGACTGGCCTCCCCACCCCAGCCACGGCACCCATCACCCATGAACCGATCTCCTATCCTGTCTACGCATCCGTACATGCCCCTGTGGCGATGATGGGCCCTCAAGTTATTCCCACCGCGCTGTACCCCCAGAACATCACTCCCAAGGACATCGTGGCTCCCACTGAGCCTTGTGAGTTTGGTGGTGACAGTCAGGCTATGAGGAATGTACAGGCAGACAATCCTCATATGCCTACTCAGATCCAGAGCCCTCCTGCGCTAGCTCTCGACTTCCAGCATGCGCCCAATGGCCAAGAGCAAGTGGCTGCGACAGCCCCTCCGGCCAATGAGCCTCCGTCGAACCTAGACACCACAGTGCCAGCTGTCGGTTCTCAGCATGCGCTCGATAACCAAGAGCAAGTGGCTGTGCCAGCCCCCCCGGCCACTGAGCCTCCGTCGAACCTGGAAACCACGGCACCAGCCCAAGAGACAACTGATGCACCGACTAGCAGTATCAGTAATCCAGGTGCGCCCGTCACGGCTGCGGTCGGTGATCCAGAGCCAGACACAAGTGTCAACATAATACCTCCACCGCCAGCTCCTACCAGGCACCGCGGGGACTTAGACCTATCCGTGTTCGCTGCCGCTGTCCCAGATCCTACCTCAGCATCTCCATTAGTCAACCAGGATACATCGCCTGCCGCCTCGCAATCCGCGGCACCTGGAACTGCTTCCTCTACCGGTCTAGGCTTTACCTCGTCACCTCCTGGTTCCAAGCGAGTCAAGATCCACGAGCGCAACCAAGACGAGGACGACCCTTTGAGAGACGCTTTGAGGCGTCAAGGTATCAAGCGACGGCTCCTACCTAACAGCGCGGCTCTAAGGATTCGAGTCAATAAAGACACAGCCACAGGCCGTTCAGGATGTGGCACTCCATCTCAAGTCGTCCCATTCCAGTTCACTCCAATCCAGGGAACTTCATCTCAAAACGCTCCAGCTCGAGGCCCGGCAAGCCAAAGCGCCCCTGCTCCCGACATTACAGGTCAGATTGCCGGAAATGGAGCAACCGACTTAGATACGCCTATCGCAGATGCCCCAGCTCAAGATTCTACATATCAAAGCACTCCTACTCCCAACATCACAGACAAGGGCGCCGCAAATGCAGTGATCGACTTGGGCACGCCGGTCGAAGACGCCCCAGACAGAGACCTTGCAGGTCAAAGCACTCCTGCCCCGAATATCACATACCAGGGTGCTGCAAATACAGTATTCAAGTTGAACACGCCGGTCGCAGATGCCCCAGACGCAGGCCCAGCGGTCGAGAATAAGTCTATTACAGACGCCGCCTCTGGAGACCCTTTGTCCGATTACAACTCAGAGGATGATGTTGCTATGCCCAATACCCCACGCGCCGGAAACGCCTTGCTCAGCAGTGCAGGTCAGGAGGTCAATCGGCCCATGCCCGAGAGGCTGCAGCAGGCTCTCCGGAAATCATCCAAGAAGAATCGCACTCTCCGAACAGCAAAGCAACTGCATAAGCGAAGATCTACCGCTGCTAGCCTCTTTGATAAAGATGGCTATGAAGCCGATAACGAGCATGCCTCAACCTTGAAGAATTCGATCAAGGCGAGAAGGGCCAAGAAGCTTACCTCGAGGTCCAAGAGGCGCGCCATCGTTCCCGACGGCCTTTCACCTAGGGGTCCCAAGCCGACTGAGCAGCAGCTACCGGAGTCCAAGAACACAACTGTGTCCACAGCGGTGGCTGACGATGTCGAGAGTGACACTGATAGCCTTCCGGGCCTGATCCCCCCACCGCCGGATGAGCCGGCTGCTCCGGTAGCTGTTATTGAATCTTCTACGGCGCTCAACACCAGGGGAGGCACCTCCATCAGTCCAGGCAGAGACTAATCTGCCTCGGGGTCCAATAATGTCCTGCCACCTACTCCAGAAACAACGGACGGGGCCATGGCGCCGGAGCAGTGAGGATACACACTCGCCTATGTTGAGTCCATGATATGAGTCCTCCTTGTGCGCTATCAGGAGCTAGAGCGCTTCCTCACCCGGCTCAGGTTTGTTTGGGGGGAGGGGACTCAGACTCAAGTTCGGACGACTTCGACCAAGACGCAGAATACTTCCACCAAGAATGGCACTTGTTCATTGAATCCCTGTGGGAGGAGAAGACTTCCAACAATAGACCCATGACCTAAGGCCAGGTCCTCTCGCCTGTTGAGTACAGTCAGGGAGGAATGGCTGTCTCAAACGCCGAATCACACATATGAGATGAATGTTCAGCAAGGGATGGATACCATGGCCGAGGACCTAAAGAGGTACGCAAAGAACTATGAGAAGGTCGGTGTGGGCCCCTATCAGTCAAACCATTGTGTACTTCAGTGATACGCAACAGACGGACTGAACACATCCGCAGACGGCCGTTCCCGATACTATGAAAACCTCACTTTGTACGATCATACCCCATAACGAGTGCTACTATCAGTCCAGCGCGCAGCCTTTCAAATGTCTCATCTTGTCAACTATTTTCAACTACTTAATGTTAGGGGATGCTTCTCCTCCAGCACAGAATTATTCGAGCGCGCAAAGGTCTACGGAACTCGTGTGTTTGCTCCTCGATACCTTGTCCAGCCTACCGATCTGGCCTCAGCAGACCTCGAAACCTTTACCACGATCTTGTCAACCCGGGACATAGTTTGATAGTGTATGATGCACAAAAAGAAAAAGGAAAGAAAGAAAGAAAGGAAAGGAAGGGAAGGAAGGAAAGAAAAAAGAGAAAGACCCAATTTATTGAGATCAAGGGCTCATGTATGTACAGAACGTCCCCCCACTCTGACAAGGGATGTTCACAATACTGACTTGTACACTTGTATATCTAGGCGAGAATACGAGCTCACACTACCGAGTCCGGGTAATCAGACTTGTTACGAGAAGAGACAATTATGAGGATGACATAGGAAAGAGATGCCCCGCATCTAGACCGGAACACATTAAAATAACAACAACAACCAAAAAAAAGAAAGAAAAAAAAAGGGCGGCGGAGGGGAAAGGAGCATGGACCACCTTGAGGAGTGAGCAGAGGAAGCGTTTTGGTGAGGAAGATGAGTCGGGGGATGGAGTGCGGTAAAGGGGGTGCTAGAGGCTTTCGAGCGAGAAGGCTGTTGATCGGACTCCGAGCTGGCATGCAAAGAGGTGCCACAGGAAGGGCGGACGACCGACAGAACCTTCCGGCCACGAGCACTGACGCTGACCAACACGTGGGCTAGCAAGGATCAAGAAGGGTTGATCCCACCCAGTGAGTCCAAAGACGCAGGCCAGCTATCTTATTTCCTTAGCCATCGAGACACTAGGCCTCTCAGCAACAAGTCCGTTGACACTCTGTCCGAGGGGCACAACAAAAATGGGCTGCTGCTTCCAGCAGGAGGGGTCCACGGTCCACCACGGTCCACCACGGTCCACCAAGGCCCGTGAAGATAGCGGCCACCATAGGTCTCCCTCGAATTGCCTTCCAGGTCGGAAAGTACAACGCGAGCACATAAGTTTGTCCTATCTCAGGTGGTGCCAGGCTGGCCCTTCTTCTTGCTCCGAATGAAACCAGGTGAGCGATCCCCTTATTTACCCAGTCGACCCCGAAACTCCCCTTCTTCCCTCTTCCGCCTTCTTGTCTCACTTCCAACGGTTAACTACACTTCACAGATCTCATCCCGCGATAATCCAGCATGGGCAACCAGCCTGGGCAACCAGCCTGGGCAGCCGCCACTCGAGCCCCTGGAGATAGGACAAACAGACATGTGTGCTCACGATGCGGACGAAAGATCCGCTGTTCCCAAGACCAGAAGGCGAGGTAAAGAGACCAGTGGCCGTTGACCGCGGGAACCTTGTGGTAAGAGGGAGGCCGTGAAAGATCCCGCCTGGCAGCTCAAACCAGGAGCAGCCGCTCCCCCGGGCTGGTGAGTGGTCGAAGGTCAGATTCGTTGCTGAGAGGTCTGATGTCTGCATGGATAGAGGTAGGGAGGCTGGTTTGTGGCAATGGCCTGGGGCATCCTCCGGTCTTGGTCTCCGAGGTAGTCGATACGCCGTCAGTTCTCATGTTTGGTCAGCCTGTCGGTCAGTACGCGAGGAGTGGTTGGAGCGTTGTCGCAGCCGCCTGTGAGGGGTTGTGTCTAGGATCTGAGTAACGGTGTCGGTGATTCGGGGCCAAACGAGAATGAGGGAGGTGAGGTCAGGGAGTAGGTGTCAACCTATGAAGCAGGACTGCGCACGTCTGGCCAGACATGAAATCTGGGCTTGGTGTGGAAACGCAACATCCCTCAGCATAAAGAGGTTTATATACCAGCTGGGATGATACACCAACCTGACACTTGATTTCTAGCAGACGACATTGTGAAATTATCTCCTTCCCCTCATGATGACCCATGATGTAACAGATTGGGATGGCACAAGGGCACAACTGCGCAGTCTTTCTACGAGTTCCTACTCTACGAAAGGAGGGGGAGCAAGGAAGGGGAGCAAAGAAGCTATAGACGAGTCATGTTGATCACGAAATCTACCCAGGTGTGTGAACATCTAGACTTACAGCGGGACGGTGGGGGGGGGGGGGGGAGTCCCTGATCGATAAGGACGTCCGAGTTTTTCACATGGGGCCAGCCGTCTCTACTTAGTTGTGCCGACCCCTGAGATTGGATCTTGACAGTACAGTTCGAACTCAAAGACATACATATCTTTGGTCTCATTCATAGGCGGGCCTCCTTTCTTCGACGTACCTCATCGGCGGCAAAAAGTCTGTGCCTGGCTACCAAGCAAGAGCCACATGTAATCCGGTGGCCCGCAGATTGGTACTATGGTAGGGTCTTGGCCAATGTTCTCAGGACCTTCGGTTTGGGAGATGGCCCCAATCGTTACGGGCTTAGGCAGTATTCCCAGCAGGTCAGGGGCGTGTCGAGATACCTAGAAGATCTAACCACCTCCTCTTTCAGTGGCTAGGCCAATCTCGGACTCCTGACTTACCGCTTTCATCAAGACCTCGATCGTGGAATGCAGAGCAGAAGCGTGGACTAGGGAGGGCATCCAGGGGTAGGCGTCAGTTTCGCCCGAGCCGTCCCCATCCCTTCCCTCGCAGTGGCGTGAGTGGGCCCCCCCGTCACCCCCTGGCGTCACATTACCCCCCCCCCCCTCCAAGAGGTGAGGCGTGTCTGTTTTAAAGTGTTTGGCGCCCGCCCGGCCCAGTGATGATGGTGTTCCTACAAGTGCTCAAGACACGCCGCCATGTATCGTCCTGTCGTCGGACTCGGCTTCCTCTCCAGGCGGTCTATAGTCGCCATCGCCCTGACCATCTGCATCGTATGGACGATACGCTACCGGGGGCCCGAACTCGAAACCATCCGCGAATTTGCGCACGAGCATCTGGACGGGGGCCATGGAGACGGGTGGATGTCGCAGAGGCAGTTCGTCAGGCGAGCCCTGAAGGACGACCTGTATGTCAGGGAGTACAATGGCACAGCGGTGCGGAATCTGTGCAGCAATGCACAGTGGCAGGAGGGCATCGCTATATCCTGCGACGAGATCGCAGGCGGCATAGGCAATCTGAAGATGCGGCTGCTCGGCTGCACGAGATACGCCATCGAGGCAGGAGGTACGGAAAGGCAGCGACGGCTTCCCAGAGGGAGATGACTTGCGGGCTAACTAACACGGCATCGCTAGCCATGCTGGTAACTCCGGTAATACATCCGAGGCAGGCCTTTGAGAAGATGGAGAAGAGCTTCGCGTGGGATGTCGACTTGCCCTTGGACTACGTGTTCGACAGTGAGCACTTCTTCACGACGCTGGCACAGGACTGCCCACAGCTGCGTATCGTCAACGACACCGACCCGGCATTCAGGATACCGCCAAGGTCGGCCGCTCACAAGCTGAGGCCCAACACGCTGGTTCAGACATCCATGGGCGAGCATGTGGTCGTGAGCCCGGAGAGCTGGAGGCAGGCTTTCGACAACTGGGTTGATACAAACATTGTGAAGATAGAAGGGCTGCCCGTGTCTTCGGAGCGCCCAATACGCATCAGTTTCGACGAGTGGGTACAGTTCTCCTGGCCTAACGCTTACGACGGCGACGATTTCAAGAACGACTGGGGCCACACAGCCCGGATCAGACGGGACGTCCGGGAACTGTCGGCTCGTGCACTGTACAGACTGTACGACAAGATCGGTTGCAGGCAGAGCCCGCATATGCCGTCGAAGAATTGCTTCCTTGGCGCCCACGTCCGGACGGAAGCGGACGCAAAGGTCGAAGGCTGGGACACATACCAAACCCAAATGGAGCATGTGCGGGAGCAGCTCTCGACGCATAATCTCAGTGTCCTCTACGTGGCCACCGGGACGGCGAGCGATGTTGACAGGCTGAGGGCCGACCTCAAGGATCTGAAGGTCCGGGTCAACGAGACTCATGAAGCTGACATTCAGGTCCTACAGAAGTGGGATCTTCTCGACGAGGAGGACATGATGATCATAGATGCCTTTACGTGGGATCAGATGGCCCTGGTGGACATGGACATCATGCTGAGGGCAAGTCGTTTCGAGGGCATCTGGGAGAGCAGTTGGACCTGGATGATTGCGCTCAAGAGACACGAGTGGAGCGAGGATCAGCAGCCATTCTCTCACCAGGTCACCTTCGAGGATGGGCTCAGCAAGTAAGTCAACCTCAACAGTACTCGATCCCTTTCGACGTGGCCCGATGCTGATCTCACTTTAGGATTTATGGTCGGCCGGGTATGCAGCCGTTCATACCGCCTACCATGTATTTATAGCTCGGGACCTATCGAGTACATCTAGGCTGGCGTTATTCCTTACCACAGGTGTTCTGGAGTTGATGGAGGGTGGATACGGCACATATATTAGAGCATGAAAAATTACTTCTAGAGTACAAATATACCCCCAACCCCATACCACCCTATGCCTCTCCCCTCTTGTTCTAAGGACTGCACGTCGTGTCTGGTGACTCGGCATCACTTTTTTCTGTTATCGGCGACAGGACATAATTCTCATTCTAATATTGACCAACTTAGGAAGGCATATGCGTAGAAGCCTGTCGAGGGTCAAAGCCCCGAGTTGTCGTGTTAGGTGTCGTGTCAATCAGAATCCTTCCAAGGTTGTCAATGAAGGAGAGGAATGCCTTTGACATGTTCTATGCACTACATCAATCGATCGCAGTTCTAGCGCTCCCAGTCCACAGAAACTCGTGTCATTATTGGCTTCAGTCTGTCTATTCAAATTTCAACCCAAATATTTTGAAGTTGAGCATTGCCGACTTCTGATACCTTGTCCACGTAGGCCAAATTAGGTTCGTTACTCGCAGGTCTACCAGGTAGCTACCTGATCACCCACGTTCGCCTAGCCAAATCACTGCGGGTGACACATGGTATGGTCATTCCAAGGGAGGTGGTCTGATCATGACGGATCGATGGCCTTTCACGCCCAGCGCCGACTGGCAGATATCTTCGACCACTACAATATAGATTATTCTCTAAGTCGCATCTGACAATGTTACTTCCCGAGTCACTTTCCACCTTCACGTAGAGAGCTAGCTTCATCAGGCAGCATCCCGTCGCCCGTGAGGCTTATGCATGGGCGTTGTGCTCCGCCATTGTGTAAGCCACTTGTTCCCGGTGGATGCAGGACAAAGGCGACTAGATTTTACGGATGTACGTAACAAAGTTTCCCAGTCTATTCGAGGCCGTATGACAGGTCAAAAATTGTCATTGCGAGGCCCATGCATCTCCCGAGACCCGGAAATATGGAAGTGAGGCAAAAGAACTGCTACTTACTGTCATTGACTCCTGCGTCTTGTTCCCTGACGAGCTTGACCTAGAACAAACACCAGTGAGCCCATGGGCAGTCAAACAAGTATCTCTGATGCCGGGAAAATGGCATACGGTGACGTGCGAAAAGCATCAGAATCGGTCAGGCTCGGCATTTATCCTCCTTACCAATCTACCTACGAATGTGAGGACTTCAGGACCCGTCGGGATGAGGGGCTGACCAGTGGGGTCGCAGATCAAGACCCCATGCCGAGGAAAGCGGACTCTTAACTTTACTTACTGTCTTCGCCATGCAGTGTTCTTATGCCATGCAAGTCGATGGCGCAGGTGGTTGTCGAATTGGTATCAACCTGCATCTGTGACCCTGCCGCATCGAATATTGCAGCTCGACACAAACCACAGAGGGACGAACGCGGCATATATGGGAACCTTAGACAACGACGGCCTGAAAACATCGTGCAAGAGCAACTTGCATCCCATGGATCAGAATTGTAGGTCCGCCCAGGTCGCTAAGGAAACTCTCATTCGCAGGATGAGGTCAGGACTTGTTGGCCCAAAACCTCTCCACCGCGGGAAAGTGGTCAGAATATGTTTGAGTTCCAACGCGGCCGAATGGATAAAGCGAAGTTGAGTATTTCAGATTTCGCCGTGGCTGCCTTTCTGTGTGGTCCTCCACCAACAAGTCAACCTCATTGCAACATGATCCCAGAGTCTCAAGCTACCCAAACTACCTGATTGTTGAGTTCGTTCTGAGGATTTCAAATGGGCCTCAGCTACTATATTGTCGATGTCCAGGCCTCATGAACATGCTCGAACTCTGCAGCCAGACCGATACTTACCTTTTCTGGGCCCCTTAAACCTACTTGATCATGCGGTCTGTCCCAATGTCGACAGGCAATGTTGGCGGACTGTTAGCAGACAAGAATGTTGACAGACAACACCGCCGTTGGCAAGACGTAGTCACCTCTACCTAGGTACTGACGGTTTATGGCCTTTTGATTGGAGTGTGTCTACGTATCCATTCAACCAACATCATCAACTCACAGCCGGTATCATTAATTACTCATGATTAGCACTGGTCGCAGCAGGTCGACTCGACCTCCGCGGAGCCATGGTGGCATAGGATTGATCTCATCTACCAAAGCTATCAACTCCTGGCTAATATAAAGACCTTGCTCTAATACTCCATTTCTTGCGGAGTACCACTGTGATTCGCATCGTTTCCTTCCTGTGGGGCCGATGTGGGATACAGTGTGACACCTTTGCAGATGTCGAGGCTGGCTGCGAGTCCGGTTCGTTCTGCCGCGCCCGTCTTCGGAGTATAGAGTGTACTGTGGATGATGGAGCTGGAGCACCAACGACTGCAAGTGCTTCTTAGACAATCCCACCACAGTAAGCATATGCTGGGCTGAAGCTGTGCAACTGGCTCACCCTTTCGCTAGCGCCGCCTGGAAGGCTGGGAGCAGTGATGGAAGGGGGGAGCAGGTCAATTGGTCAATTTCTGGAGCGCCAGCATATGAGAGCGCGTTAGCCATGAAGTAGCGAACTAAAACCGTAATTAGAATCGTCCGGTGAGGAATTTCTGGTCTATTATGAGATGGAAACACACTACCAAAGGAGCCATGCAAGGGACGGATCCAGAAAAGCAAACGCGACTGAAATGACGACACGACTTCCATACGGCTTGTTCATGACGACACAACGCTGCTAGAACCGTCCCAGTCACGAATTCGGAACAGCCGAAAACAGAGCAGGTAGCAAAATAGGCTTCACGCCTCAAATACCGTCGGTCCGTCCTGTAGATGTGTCCACGTGCATCCTGTCCCCGGATTTCGATTCCTCACAGGATACCATACAGTACTACAACACCAGTCCTCTCCGAGACACAGCTGATACGACCGTCAAAATGGTGAAGGAAGACAAGGATGTCATCGCGGAATTCAACGAGTACGTCAACATGACGGCCTTGGAGCTCGAGAAATGGCTCGGGTCGGACGACTCCAGCAGCGCCGGGCTGTCCAAGGACGGCGGCGAAGGAGGCGAGTCCGTGGGCCAGGATTCCGGGCACAGGATCGTGGAGATCCTCAAGTCCAACCCGGACAAGGACCCGGAGAAATACACGGACGAGCAGCTCCAGCACATGCGCAAGGTCGCGTCCTACTGCAAGCGCCACCTGGCGCAGGAGTCTTCCGGCAACAAGGAGAAGGATCCCGAGGAAGTTAAGAAGACCAAGTCTTACATCTCGTTGAAGAACTGGGGTCAGTCCACCTTCCCTCCTTGATACGACGATCCACTTCTAGAAAGGAGGCATCACAGGCTCCGCAATAGGGTTCTAACACCGGCTAGGGCATGATTTCCTCAAAGCTCAGAGCAAGGGCTCTGGCACTGCCAATGGCGGCGGCAAGTCTGATTCTAAGAAGCGGGAGGAGGATGAAAATGAAGCCGAGCAAGAGCAAGATGGCGGTGCGCAAGAGGAAAAGGACAGGGAGGAGGAGGGGGAAGAGGAAGAGGGAAAGAAGGCAGGTGATAAGAGGAAGAAGTCTGGTGCGCAGAACGGTTCCAACAAGAAGAGGGAGACGGCCCGCGCGTCAAGGTCCCCCCCGACCAATAAGAACGAAGGCGAAGATGAAGATGACAATGGGGCGAATGACGAGGAGAACCCAGATGCCGAAGGAGAGGACGGTGAACAGGGGAATGGCGACCAGGGCTCTGGAGCAAAGAAGGGCCCTCAGAAGGGAGAGACAGTAAGCTGGAACTGGGGTTCCGGAAACCCCCAGGGCAAGGTCCTTGATGTGAAGGAGGAGAAGTGAGTTTCATACTGCCCCAATCTGTTTAGCTACATGTACCAAACGATGACTGACAATCGAACAGAACGACGATCGAGACCAAGCGGGGCAATGAAGTCTCTCGCGACGGAGATCCGGAGGATCCAGCTGTCGTGCTTGATACTGGCAAATCTGAAGCCATCAAGTCAGCTCACGAGCTGAACTAGGACACTGAGATGCTCCTATTCGCTGCAGGCTGTAATTACCACTCCTGCTCCGGGTTTCCCTCAAAAAAGGCACCAATGAACTTTTTATTCAAATGGGACAATCGAGAGTCTATCGCCTTCTTGGGCTATTTAGCGTTACGCAAGATTTGAGGTCATCTAGGTGCCGGCGGTCCTGTAGTCCTATCTCATTTCGGCGTTGCAAAGTCTGCATGATTGCGAGACTCGAGGCTAGAAATGAACGTAGGAAACTTTCAAAAGACTTGTGCCGATTCCACACCATGCTGGTATATACTCTTTAGGAGCTGCCTCCAAGGACTTTGTGATAAATAAAATAAAGAATTTGATGGTTCCAATATTGGGTCGTGTCAAGTCGAAGGGGCAAGAAACACGAAACCCCCCCCCCCCTCCAAAAAAAAAACCACCAGAAGATGCGATCTCTCGCGAATATATCGTTCTAAATTTGAGTAATTCAGCAGTCTTGGGTATTATCATTCATCCCTTTCATATGTCCTGATAGGGGTTCCCTTCACGTACTTTCCAGAGACCTCCAAGCCGCCAGCTTGTTGTCCCCACAATGACTAGAGGCTATTATTCTCTGATTTAGACCCGGACCAGACCTAGAGTGCCGTCTCCTTTTCGTTCTCAGCCTCCAAAACAGCAGGGTGGTCAACTCCCTTGCAGTGCTTGATGGCCTCAATTTCTTCCTCGAGACGCGACTCGCCCTTCCTGGTTTTCCATACCAGCGGCCCTTGGCTGGAGAACATGAACTCGATCTCCTCCAGGGTCTTGCCACACGTCTCATGCTAGAATGCGAAGATCCATATGGCGAAGATAAAGCAGAGAACGCCAAGACGATGAAGACCTTCCATTGGATGTTGATAAAAGCAGGCGGCAGGAAGAGCCCGAGGGCGAAGTTGAAGAGCCAGTTGCAGAGCGAGGCAAGGCCCATACCTGTGGCGCGGGTGCCGAGGGACCACACCTCGGCGACTTAGATCCAGCACATCGGGGCCAGGCTGATGGAGTATACAGTGATGAGGTGGAAGGAGAAGACGACGACGGTGTTGGAGGGGTTCTGGCCGACCACCTGGAAGTTGATATTGGGGTTGCCGTCCACCTCGCCGGGTGCGTTCTGCTTATAGCCGCCTGTAGAGGAATCACTGCATCAGCCCGCGGTCTGTTGTTTCAAGGGCCCGATGGATCTACCCATGACACCACCGATGATAAAACGGCATGCACCCATCCCCAGGGCAGCCCAGATGAGCAGCGTGCGCCGCCCGACCTTGTCTACAAAGAAGAACGTGATCCCTGTGAAGACGATGAGGACGGCATACTGGACGGGGCGGATCAGCAAGAGGTGTCACCGGGCCGAGAGGCGGTGGTAACCCTTCCGGGTGGTGTCCCTTACCTGGATACCAGATGTGATCATGGCGACATTGCCCTTGAGGCCAGCCATCTCGGCAATGACGAGCGGGTCGTCTCGTCGCCGCGAGCCTGGATGCGGGCAAGGACCTGGATGGCCTCCTTCTCGCGACCGACCTTGGCCAGCCAGCGAGGTGACTTGGGCGTGCAGGAAGGGGACGAGCGCGGCGAGGAGTGCCGAGGGGATGAACTGCATCCCCCAAGCTGCACAAAACGAAGCCGGACCGGCGATGAGCTGGCCCCAGCTCTGCGACGAGACCTGGACGGCCGTACCGGCGAGCCAGAACAGGTTGGTAAACCAGATGGAGTCGCGCCGGCCGAACCGGTCAGAGAAGTATCCAGCCGCGACGGAGCCGACCACTGATCCGCCGGCGAGGGCCGAACCGACCGCGCCCTACCGGACGCCGGTGGAAGAGTCAAAGTAGTCAAGGTGCTGCGTGCTCACGTTGGTGGCCGACATGGACGAGATGTCGAAACCGAAGCTATGGCGGCGAGAAGAAGGCATCGTCAGTCAGCCAGGGCATCCATCCCTCCGCTCCCCCCCTCCTCCCCCTTCTCCACCGAGGACGGAGCTTACAGCATAGCACCCAGGGTGGCGACGGTAGCGACGGCGTACACATTGTACAATTTTGGAAAGGACACCATCTCTGGCCGGATCATGAAGCCTCTCTGCTGAAGTTCTCGTTCCGCTCGACAGACAGGGCGGGACAGACCGAGGACACGACTGCTCTGCGGACCAGATGGAGGGCCACGCGGCCGGGGCTGGACAGGTGTGCGCACGCCTCGTCCTCTTATACTGTACTCACAGTCATGGTACTTACATAGTAGCATGCACCGGATGCGCTGCGATGCGACGCGACGCCAAGACCCCATCTCCCCCTTCCAGAATGTCATCCTCCTGCGCGCGCGTCCGGGAACCTGGCCCACGAGCCAGGGGATCAGAACAGCCGGAGGGGGAGGAGGAGAAGGAGGAGGAGGAGAAGGAGGAGGAGGAGAAGGAGGAGGAGGAGAAGGAGGAGGAGGAGAAGGAGGAGGAGGAGAAGGAGGAGGAGGAGAAGGAGGAGGAAGGACAGGTATCGGGCGGCACTGTACTCTGGGCCGGGCCCTGGGGGGGGATTGGAAGCGCACCAATGGCCTCGGGCGTTGCTAACGCGAAGTTTTACCAACCTGGGCCACGCATGCTCGCCGTTGTGTCCCAGGCTGGGGAGGGGGTTGGGAAGGATACGTGTGAAGGTCGTCGCCGCCAGTCGGGTGTTTCCTTCCTCAGGCCCTGCCGTGCAGCAATACTACTGCTACTACAACAACAACAACAACAACAACAACAACAACAACTACTACTACTACTACTACTACTAATATATGTAGTACATACATAGTACTATGTAGTACTATGCAGCATCCAAGTTGCCGCCCAGGCTCCCCAGGCTCCCCCAAGACCTCCCCCGCCTGTCACTGTCCCTGAAGAGAAAAGAAGGTGAAAAAAGATCTGGATCCATTTCTACTACTACTATGCCGTGTATGTACATACTATGTAGTAGTAGGTCTGAGACCATACCTACAAGTGGTACCTCTCCGTACTGTCCCCCCCCCCCCTTGAGTTTCTGACAGCCACCTCCATCCAGCCTTACGTACGTATCCCCATCAAGAGCACTGGCCCTTCAGCACTCGGCATCCTGGCTGGGAGGCTCCCCAAATATTGAGTCTCACCCCCCAATACTGAGCGGATTGCTGGGGTGGCATTCAGGACCATATATGTACCGTACTACTATGCCTGCTGCAGTGGGGTCCCACCCCGCCAGTGATTGGTCAGATCTGGGTTGGACTCTAAGTATTGTACTATGGTACTATGACTCTATACTTGATAACTCTTGAGGGCTTCTCCACCCTTCGTGTTCCCTATGCTATATTGGACAAGACCATCAACATCCTACCCGAGAATGCCTGCCAGCAGCCTGTCAGTGCTTACATTCACATACCATGGTAGTATGGGGTACTACCATGGTACCATGGTACACAGAGGCCCTGGGTGGGGCGTGAGTGGCCCCAGGTGTTCTATGGTACACCCCCCCCCACCCCACCGGTGCTGTGGTACCATACTATGTACATAGTACTATGCATAGTACCATCGTAGTTATGGTACAACCCTGGGAAGAAGGCAGACAGGTGGGGACAAGAAGCACGGGCCAGGTGCCAAGGGCGGCTGGTTGTATTTGTGCAGACACGGGCTCAGCCACTTGCCACCTCTGTTTTTCACTCTGTCACGACGCCCACCGTTTTTTTTTTTCTCTTCAGGCAGCCCCAGCGAGCCCCGTCAGTTCAATCAATTGCGACCTGGGAACCCAGACCCGTCCCTCTGACCGGTGACGATCCCACCCCCGTTCCAGCTGCGAGCCACCTGCCTGCACCCAGTCAGTCGAGTCAATCAGTCAGCTAGCTGGTGACCTGGTCACGCATGGATGGGACGAGAGATGATGATGTTGTGAGGGAGGAGGTGAGATAAACAAGACCATGGCGAACCCAAACAGCCAGCCATTCTTCGTCCCCAACCCACCCGACCTGCTGGCCGCCCTCACAAACACCCTCGCCGCCGTCATCGACCAGCGCGTCAACCAGCTCGTCGACCAGCGCTTCAACGACCTCGACCAGCGCCTCGGCTCCATCGAGGCCGCCCTTCGAGCAGAGGGCCGCCTCAGCATCGCCGCCGCCGCCCCTCCTCCGCCCCGCCAGAGCCCCCTGCGCAGCCAGCAGCAGCAGCAGCCACAACAACAACAACAACAACAACAACAACAACAACAACAACAACAACAACAACAACATCAACAACACAACAATAACAACAACAACAGTCAACATCACCCCCAGCCGCCGCAGCAGCAGCAGCAGCAGTCCCAGTTCCAGGTCAACCCACCACCGCCACCACAACCACAGCCACCTCCTCCTGCCCCCCCCCCCCAGAACCAGAACCAGGCCCAGGCCCATAGTCACAACCACGCCCACAACCATAATGGCGTCGATAACGACCCCGTCATGGCCCTCGCCAGCGCCACGAACCCTACCGCCATAGGCCCTCCCCCTCCCATGGGCCACCACCACCAGCAGCAGCAGCAGCTCGCCCAACCCCCTCCTCCGCCCCCTCCCCCTCCCCCTCCCAACCCCGTTGTGGTCCAGGCCCTCCAGCATATAGTACCCATGGAGATCCCGCCCGAGGGCTACCCCATCTCCAGCCGCGCCACCATGCAGCTCGAGCTCGATCAGTACACCATCCCCCGGGGCTACTCCATGCGCATGAGCGGCACCCGCGACATGGGCAAGGGGAAGCGCAAGATCCGCTGGATCTGCTTCCGCGCCGGCGAGGCCCGCTACAGCGAGGCCAGCAAGGCCGCCGGCATGCCCGAGCGCACCTCCAAGAAGTGCAACTGCCCCTTCAAGTTCGAGTGCGTCGAGACCTTCCGCGACAGCAACATGTGGGTCGTCCACCACCATATCACCCCCGGCACCACCACCCACAACCACCCGCCCTCTGACCCCAGCGAGGACCCCCGCAGCCGCAAGCTGCCGCCCCAGATCGCCGCCGAGGTTGATAGCTGGCTGAGGCAGGGCTGGCAGGTCAGCAAGATCATGACCGAGCTCAAGAACCGCGGCTTCAAGAACGTCCTGAGCCGGGACCTGTACAACCGCAGGCAGCAGCTAAAGAGGGAGGATGAGAACGGCGCCTAGGGGAGCCCCGTCCACACGATGCTTGCCGGGGAGGGGACAGGGCGGCAGCAGGCGGAGCATGCCAGCCAGATGGGAGCAGACCCGCCCCACGGAACCTCATCCGAACCAGGAATCGTACCGCAGGGCTCTACAGGACACCCAAGCCCCCCTTAATTACCCCCCCCCCCCTTCTCCCCTCCCACCTGGGTCACCTGGCTTGGAAGCATTGGGTCTAGAAGAACGGACGGAGGAAAAGAAGTAAAAGAAGCAGAAGAGGGGAGGTCGTCCCGATGTAGCGCCTCCAAAGCAAAACGTCATCATCACTTATAGGAGTTTACTGGTCACGCGCCGTGTGGCCTGAGGGACTTTCAGGGTCGGGGTAGCTATATGAGGGACAATGCTGTTCGGATGCTGCATCATTAGCTTTATGCTGTTACGCTCAACGCACTCGACGGCACCGACATTGACAAAACCATGTACATTGGTATCAGCATCTTGGTCTGCCCTGTTCTGTGCTCATATAAGCCCGCCACTCATTCCATCCGGCCTTGACAACCAATGCCTACGGCAGCCGACCTTGAGGGTCTGGGGATCTTGAGGGGCCGGCGATGCTGTTCCGGGCAGACGAGGGGACGGTGACCATGAGGCTGGCCAGTTCTCCGTCGGTTAGAGCCACGCCAGGGCCGTGGTGATTCTTCGCGGCATCCACAGGTCTTCGAAGGGCAACTAGTGGGGATCATCAGCGGGCCCCGAACTATGATCTCAAAAAGGATGAGGTGGTACTCTCCACGCGGGAAGAAAGGAAATATCACGAATGGAGCCTAATGGAGGCTAGAGCAACTACTTCAAAACCTGTGCTCGTGCGATGGATGGAGGAATCGGTCACAGACTTCTTGGCTAGACCGGCGCAGCGCGGAAGAGAAAGTGACATTCTACCCGGCAACGGCCGAGAGAAAGAGTGTAGAGTGGCTTAAGGGTGGCTATTTGGTTGGGGAAGTTATATATACATGGACTGATTGAAGTACCTCCCTCTTTTTTATTTTTCTTCTCTTTCTTCTTCTCCATCTGGGAGGGTGGCGTCACTTCCAGATAGAACGCATTCAATCCTGTGTTGGGGATCGTCATAGCCTCCACACAGGATATTGACGCTTCAGCAAACTTCGCCCAGAATCGAGTTTCCACAGGCTACGTAAATGTTAGTACATAAATCGTGGTCAGGGTAGCGAGCTGGGCCGTACTACGAGAACGGCGAACCGCATCATCAATGGGTATTCCTGGGTGGTGAGCAATATCACCAAGATCTTCGGCGGGATGGAGAGAAGAGGAACAGATCAATTAGATGATGAATCGCTGGCGAAGACGGTCAGCAGATGGTCCTCCGTCATTGACCCGACGATCCTACCAAGGCCCGCATCGCGATGCCATGCTCTATCTACGTCAAACGCTCCCTCTGGCTACGAGCTGCTTTCCCCTCAACTCGACATCTCGGCTTCTCCAATATAAAAGCACTTCTCTAAGTGCCCAGGTACCCTCACGACAGTGTTAATATCCGGCGGTTGCACTATGTCGAGGCTCTAGTCAATGGAATTACTCTAACTTTCCTTGTTATTGTTGTGACTAGATCATGACGGCTGTCTTGGGACAATGTATTGAGCATTCTTGTCTCTGCCAGGGGCTCCACCAGATGTTGAGAGACTTGGTCACGTTGGTGTCCTTGTCAGTGTCCTGGTCCCTATTTATGTGTCCTAACAACCACCACTGACGCTGGAGCCTGGCAGCCTGGCTAGGCTTGCCATGCATAAAAGATCCTCGCCGATGAGGCCCTCATCGGACAAGTAGGCCTCATCCACCTACATGGCACGCGTGTCATCGCGCATGTGACCTCTGAAGGTCTCTGAGCATGCGGAGACTTTGGCCAATACTCTTAGCTTGCAATTTCTCAATCTTCCCATGCAGTCTTCTGATTGTTTAACATCGTCACTTGATGAGGTTGCTAACAAACGTCTTTAATATTCCCTCAACTCCCCAGGTGAAGGAACACCAGAAGCTCTCGTCACCGGCATCACAGAGTCTTGCTGCTGGCTCATGACTTTCCAAAGACTCCCCGTTCCTTCTGCGTAAAGACAACTCTCATCACAAACCCAAACGACCATAATGCTTCCGAGATCCATCACGAAGAAAGCAATACCAGACGCGCCCCCCCCCCCGACGATATCACCAGTAGTCTCGACAGCCTTCACAGCCATATCTGCTGCCCTCGCTCAACCGGGGAAGAAAAAAAGAGAAAAAAGAAAGAAAGAAAAAAAAAGGAAAGGCAGCGATGGCAGGTTTGAAGAAGCTGGCCTCTATGGCCTCCCTGCGGGGCGCCCGATCGCTCATCTTTGGGCGAGACGCAGACCCTAATCACGAGGACGAATTGTCCCCCACACCTCAACGCGCGGCATCGACCAAGTCCTCCTATCTCTCGATCTCCTCGGTCCTCCGCAAGCTCTCCCACAGATCTCACACTCCCTCCCCAGGGAAGCAAGTGCGAGCGTTCATAGAGGCCGTCCCGCATATCAACGCCGCCGGCGCCGCCAAGAGCGGCCCTGCGGAGGATCTCAATGACGGGTCGGAGGCGCGCCGGCAGGCGAATCGAGCAAGCTACCCGCCCCCTGCCATCGCGCCCCCTATCATCATACCTCTCGAGGAGACACCCGGCTCACTGCTATACGCGCTGGGCCTGAGCGCTCTCGACACCGCCGCTCGCCAGACGCTCATATACGCAGACCAGCTGCTCTACACCCCCGTGGGCGCCCAGCTGCCTCCGTGGCGCAACTGTGAGCTGCGAGACCTGGCAGAAGACTTCCTCACGACGGGCAGCGGGTGGGAGGTCCGGTACAAGTGCGAGGGGAGGCCAGGGCTTGTGTTTCGGCTCGAGACAGAGAACGAGAAGGAGCGCTTTTGGAAGTGGCTGAATGATGAGTGGGATAAGGCCGGTGAGTGTGCGATATCTGGACAGCGGGATGACGGAGAGGAGGACAAGGCTGTGAAGGCAAAGAGGGGTCGCAAGAAGAAGAAGAATGGCAAGGGCAAGGAGGACCCGGAACGCGAGGCGCGTAGGGCGGCCGCCAGGTTGAGGAGGGAGGAGAGATCACGACGCGCCAGCGAGGATGCCGACCCTGATTGGGTCTGTTTCTCGAAGAAGAAAGGCGTCATAAGGGTCGACTTGACGGTCAATTTTATCTATCGGGCTCCGGTCCCTGCCGAGGACGCGCTTGATGGGAGTACGGGTACAGCGAGCCCGCCTGGATAGGGAAAGGAGGATGAAGAAAGGGTGACGGCGGGTTTGCACCTTGACGTTTATCGGTAGCATATGGTTTGGCGTTGTCAGGGCTTCTGTACGGGTATGTGTTGATAAAATTGTATAACAGCGACTCACGTTATTCCGATGTTCTCCATGATGTGATCGTCGTCTTGCACTTGGACATCTTCCCAGACCACCATCGTAATGCCTCGATTTCTCCATTGGCATTATTTCTGCGAGCGTTGGGCCCTATGGTTCCCTGTGGGTTGGCAATGAACGTTCTGCTCCTTGGTCGTGCCCCCTTCCCCCCCCCCCCAACCCCAGCAGCTCAAAACCATGGAGATCATCATCAACAAGTAACTTGCTAAATCTTGATGCTCCAATATCAGAATGCTGTGGATATACTTGCAGATTACCTCGCTTTCCTCCTTGCGCAAAGGACGGTATGATCCAGGCAATTTCATGTCCTGCAAGAATCTCAAAGTAATAATATGCTGACAATTGAGCGGCAGAATAATCTCGACGATGCCCTGCAATCCATCCACGGTCTTCGCCTAGATGCGCGAGTGCCAGAGATGCAACAAGCAGAAGAGAGGAACTCAAAAGACAAGACAAATTAAGTGGCACTGGTTTGCAATGGAATAATCTGAGAACCTCGAGGCCCAGTCTCGATTCTTGGTAATGCTATACTATTCACCCTTTCCCGTAACTCGATAGAACCTAGGTATCCTTTTGCCCAGGGAACAGCCCTCTTTGATCCCAAGCCAAAGAAAGAAATATATTTTCAATCACAGTTCGGCAACACTGTTAGAAGTGCGAGGTTTCCAAGCTCCAAACGGTGATAGAAGAAGGCCTGTGAAATTTGTCACCTCCCTACCCTGTCATGAAGCCGAACCATGACGACGCCAAAGAGTAAAGCTTTCCTCCAAACTTTGAATACATGGTGAGGTTGCCTCCCTGATACTTTTGTTCATACCTCTGTTCATACCTCATAACCCGTGACGTGAGTCATTGAATACGTTGCGCAATTGTCTCGGACCACCTTATCATATAGGGGGGAGCCGATTCAGCCCCCGTCCCTGGACCACCCCCTTCCCCACCTCTCCCCCCCCAAAAAAATAGAGATCATAATGACCAAGCCTGCTGTCGAAGAGACCAATGCTTCGAGTATGTAATTGGCCTGACCGATATCTTAAATGTGACAGGTGCCACCAAGACAAGAACCTCCCGTGCATATGGTGATCCTTAATTTCCACGCCGCACTGTATTCTCAATTACCCATCATCTTATAGAGGGATGCTTCTTGACTTCAGGGACTAGAGAACTCGTGTTAAGGATGGAGTGTAGCGGGACGAGCCTGTCGTGCCGCAGGCCGTTGTCACTCGAGAGTGCGAACCGACCTCTCCGCTCGAGCCTTCATGTGGTTCGCGTGCGTTTCGAGACACTGAACCATCAGTCGAGTAACGGGCCACACATCAGATTTGCCCAACATGTGACCTGTAATTCTCAGGATCTTGACGGCGTAGCCACCTTGTAGACCCGAGACCGCATCCATCTCCAGCTTCTTTTCCCAGCCGTCTAGAACCTCCTGAACCTTGTGGAGCAATTGAGTGTCTTCCTCCGCGAGAAGCATAATCGCCGGTACTTGGAAAAGGTCGACTTCGTCCTGCCCAAGAATACCTAGATACTGGCCAATCCTGTCCTGTAACGTAGCGATCCACTCGGCCACAACTTGGGCGCAATCGAAAGCACACATGGCGGACTGCAAGGGTAGCTCTCGACTGGTCAGATCGGCAAACGTGACGTCGAACTTGTCAGCCGTTAGCAAAGACTCGACTGCGAAGAAGGCAGCTTTCCGCAGAAGCTTCTCCCGCCTGGAACTGGCCTGGCCTGACTTGGCTGGTTGTGTTGTGCCAGATCCCGCGAGACCGACGTCTGTCGGGAATAACTCCTGTTCACCCATAGCTAGGCCTGGGATGGGCGATGACTGTTCGGCGTGTTGAACGATCTCATCTCCACGAGCCAGTTCCTCGGCCATTCCTTGCCAATCGCGCTGCCAGAACTTCTCCTTTGATCGACCGAGATTAACATAGAGGCGCAGATACGCCAGATCCAGAAGCGGCATTGCATCCGCAGAAAGGGGGCCTTCGTTGAAAGGATTAGGCCGCTTCAGAGAGTGTTTCTGATTACTGCTCCAAGCCGCATGCCAGGCCCTCAGAGCGGGCTCGATGGTCCGATGCATCTTCTCAGTGTCCTCATTCGTCCAAGGTCCATTATGATGATTCTGTCGGGTCTCCCAGATGTAGTTGTGTAGGGCATTGATCAAGACGAGGCATCCAAACGCGCCGGGTCTCAGGTTGCTCGGTGGCAGGTTGTGATGGTCAAGGCCAGATCCAACCGCTTGACCAGTGCGCAAGGACAGTCTTCCTTGGTTCTCATTCGTGCGCATCAACTCCGCAAAGGCATCATGAAACGCAACTCGGTCCAGGCGGGCTTTGGCGACGCCGCCGCGGGCGTTGAAGACAGCGCTGCTCTCGGCCTCGAAGAATTCCTCATCGCAGGGTAGGTCCAGACAAATCTCGCCATTCGTCAGGTGAGGAGGTTGGTTATAAGCTGAGACCAGGAGACTTGAGAGGATGAAGATTGCATAAAGGGTGCGCTTTCGCTCTTCCAAAGCTTTCCAGCTAAGCCACTCCGCGTCCTCACCGGCCACACCAGTCTTGGCGTCCTGATCCTCATATTCGTCAGAATCTCCGGGAAGGAACATATCCGCACCGCGGGCGAGGCTGACGAGAGCGGCACAGTGAGTCGCGGCGATCTCTCCGGCCCGCTTGTCTCCACAATTGTGACCAAAAATGACATTGAGAAGCATGGACTGAACCAGCCATACTGGAGTGTCCAACGAAGAATCATGAGATCGTTGAGAAGCCTGGTCGGATGATGATCCAGAGTGGCCCTTGCGCCAGTTGGAGAGCCTACACTGTTCCAGGTAAGTCTGAATCATCTTCTTAGCCAGTTCGAACAACTCGTGGGCTTTATCATGTTCGGTCTCGTACAAGGCACCAATACCGGCCATGGACAGAGCCAGACACGCGGGACCGGCGAAGCCATTAGGATTACCGTTCGTCGTCTTGGTTGGAATCTCGAAGGACAGCGTCGGAATGTGGAGGAAGGGAAGATGCGGATGGAAGTAGGTGATGTAGGCTGCGACAAAGCGCTGTAGGTCTTGGGTGTTCGGCAGGCTGCGGGCAGCATCTGGGTGGGCCAACGTGGTCGGGGTGTGTGCTGACAAGGGCGACGTCTGTAGGGAATTCGAGGGCTTGCGGCTGGCGAGGGTCGAATTCAGCGCGGCTGGGGAGGAGAGGGCACCTAGGATGGCGTGTCTTGTTGAATCAGTGATTGTCGAGACGGGTGAGATGCCATGATTACTACCATTTATCGAAGTTGGCGTCTCTGGGCCTGGGCCATAGCTCAGCACAGGCTTCGTAGGTGTCGTGGCCAAAGCCGGCACGTCCGCTAGGGATGAGGTACTGGAGGGCAGGTCCACCAGCGACGTACCCAGCGACGGAGGCGGCGTGAAGAATTCACTAATCATGTTGACCTGAAGAGGTTGGGGTGATGCCGGAGCGCCGCTCATGAGGTCGGGGAAGCCATGGCTAGCACCGCCGAAGTCGACACCGAAGGGAGTGGTCTGTGGCGAGACCATCGAGGGGGCCCATGGCGACGTGGTAGCTGGGATGGCCGAGGCTGGATTGTTGGAGCCATCGATCATCGCATCACTCATGCCGCCCGGGCTGGCAGTGCTGATGGCCGAGGACGAGGAGCCGTCAACGGCGTTCTCGTTGCCACCCGAGAAGAAGTCCGTCCCGGTGAAGGGGCTCATCAGGGAGAGGCCTTCGAGACCAGACTCGAAAACCCCCCGGCTGGCCAGGTCAGGATGGCCGCTGAAGGGCGGAGAGGAAATAGGGTCGATATGGGGGGAGTTGTGGCCGAAGTGGAGGATATTCGGGTTGATGGTAGTGGTGGGATTGCTGTAGATGCCGCCCATGGTATAGTCGTTCCCGAAGAAAGATTGTGGCGGAGCGGTGCGGAGCCCACCGCCGAAAGGTAGTCCCTGCGTCTCAACCCTGAGCGGAGTATTTTGTATACCGCGATGGCTTATGGCGGCAGACATGCCGGAGAACTGACCGTCGAAAAAGCTGTGGGCCATGCCACCAAAGTCCATCAAGCTGTTGTGACGGCTGTGTGTCGGCGGCATACGGGACATTGCAGGCGTAGCAGCAGCCATGAACTGCTGCAGCGAGGCCGGGTCGATAGCACTGATGGTGTTGGCGCGGGGCCTCATGGACGCCGGGTTCACAGACGCACTGCTCTGATTTGCACCGGCGACGCTGTTCTTGCGAGCACGGCTCTGGCCGAGGGGTGCGCCGCTCGCGCTCTCCCTGCGGTTGCGAGAACGAGCGGGAGGGGCGGAGGTCTGATGTAGCTTCTGCTGGTGACGGAGGAGCAAATCGCGCCGGGCGAAACACCGTTTGCACTCGGGGCACTCGAAGGGCTTCTCCTTTGTGTGAGAGCGCTCGTGCCTCTTCAAGTGTTCCAGCCGAGCAAAGGCGCGCCCGCAAGTGTTGCAGCCATGTGGACGAGGCTTGTCGGTCTTGGGCTGGGGGAAGGTGGGCGGGGCGGCGGGTCCCTTGGTGTTCACGGTGATGGTAGAGGCTTCTAAAAGACGAATGCGCGTCAGCCGGCGTCTGCGGTCACACGGGGGGGGGGGGGGGGAAGAAGGTATCAGGGCTGGCGGCAGGGAGGGGCAGAGCCACCCAGCAGCACAAACGAAAGGACGACGTTCGTAGGCAGCGAGCATACCAGCATCTTCGGGCTGTTGGCTGCCCGTGGGATCTGCATCTGGGGGTGGAGAGCTGGCCATGGCAGCACCATGGTCTACGGTGGCCATGTGCTCGTGTTTGGGGCCTGCGTCGTTACCCATACCTGCGAGGTGGGTGTGAGGGCGACGGTGATGGTGACGGTGATGGTGACGGTGACGGTGACGGTGTTACGGTGACGGCGACGGTGACGGTGACGGCGGGTGCTGTCTGGTTTGATTTGCGCGAGCCGAGGACAGATTCTCGGGGGCACATGGATGTCCTGATCTATGCTCGACGAGGAGTGGGTGCGAAGGGGGTCCGGAGCACGGTGGCAGCAGAGTCCTGATGGGCGGGCAGGTAGAGGGCCAAGCGAGGGGAACAAGCAACACAACGGTCGGCCGTTATCTCATGTCTTCTTCTGGACGCCGATAGGGACCCGGCTAGGCAATGTTCTCTGTTGAGCCTAGATGGAAGGCTGATGGTCGTCGACTGGCTCGAGAAACCGAAGCTGGCTGGCCTGGATCGGTAAGTGTTGGGAGACGAGAGGGAAGAGGAGGGAAGAGGAGGGGAGAAGGGGGGGGGGGGGTTGTTGAAGGTTTGAGGGTTGAAGGTTCAGGTGTAGACCGAGTAGTCGGCTGCGGAGGAGGGACCTTGGAAGGCACAGACGAATTGGAGATTGGCGGGAGAGCTGCTCTCTTCAGGGCCCTCGTCCTTGGGTAGGTACGTACCCTCTGTGCCCTGGACGCTACTACATACTGCTGCAGTATGGGTACCACAGTACCCACCCCGGCACCCTACCCACAACCAAAGTACCATCGTATCCCCCAAGGCTACTACGGTAGCATGCCTGACCTCTCGACACTGTACGGGGCCTGGGGTCCGGGCACCGCAGCTGTTCCCGGCACCCCCCTGTAGGCACAGCGCATCTCTAGTGCGGGCAGCCCTGGTCCCTGACCCTAAACGCCGCAAGTCCGGGCTTCACACAACCTCATCGACTCTATGGCACGTACCTCCAGCACGGCGCACGGCGCATCACGGATGAGGGGTCGGAAAGGTCTCGCTGGGTGGCTACGGTATGGCCACCTCCTCGATGGCGGTTCTTTACGCTCTGCAGCATCCAGGCAGAATGGGAGAGAGAAAATACCACCGTCCTCGGGTGGCAGGGAGGAGGGCGTGTATTGACAGTAGGTAGTACTCCGTATGCACCGCACCGGACGGGAAATGGCTCAAGCTCTGAGACCCACCCCTCCCAACACCCAGGCCGCTACGGGGTCCTCTGAGGTTACCTACCGGTGCTACCGTGGTACCGTGGTACCGTGGTGAGGCAGCCCCAACCTGAGCAGTTTCGACCATGAGGACCCTCGATGTTGTTGTTGTCCACTCGCTGTCGGGGCGAGATGACAACGGGAGGCGCTCCGGACGGAGAGAGGTATTGTAGTGGTAGTACCAATAGCGCTTCCGTCGTGCGGTGCTCCATCCCATACCGTACGGTACCGTCCCGTACCTGGAGCAGACAGGCCTACTATTACATAGTACATACATAGTAGTAGTACAGTAGTATCGAGCCGGCTCGACTCTTCCAAAGGTTCACCGACGTGGTGGGCCCTGCAACAGACAGGCCTGGGAGATCCCTCTTCCAGCCGCTCAGGGACGACTCGCAGCACCGTGGCACAATAACCCGGGTAACGTGCTGCTCATCCCGTCCGCCCTCCTCGTTCTTCCTCAGCCTCCCGCCAGCTCGGTCACCCGTAGGACTTTGGGGTACCCACCCGGACACGACAAGGTCAGTCAAATGCCATAGCCCGTGGCCAAGCGCAGCACATCTGGGCGTCTGGCTGGCTGGCTGGCTGGCTGGCTGGCTGGCTGGCTGGCTGGAGCCTGCGCCCTCCGGCCTCCTCCACACCCTGGCAGTCGTGTTGTTGGTTGACGGCCCAGCCCAGGTCCCCCATCGTCGGATCCCCGTGATCCCAGGCCAGACAATCCTGTGGTGGTTGGTAATAGGCTGGCCCCATCATGCGACACAAACCCCTACACTGCTCGTCCTGGATCCTCCGTACAAGGCTGGCGTATCCTCGGATCAAGCTGCCCGCATGGGCCATCATCGCCTGGCCGGGTGCGGTGGCATCTGTACTCTCGCATATGTCCCTTCGACCACGGACGAGGCTGGCCCAGCTCCATGACAGCCATGTTGACGTCAAATCACCTGATTCTGCTCGTCACCTATCACTGCAGTCGCACCCCCCGTCTGGCAGACCAAGCGTTGCGTTTGCCGCCCAGCTGCGAAGTACCGGAGACCAACCCTCCTCACACCTCTGCTGCATGCTGCATGCCCGCCACAGCCTGCTCGGCTTCCTGATTGCTCGGCTCACCGCATGTGGGTCTCCTTCCAGACTAGCGCTGCTGCCATGGCTGCGGCACCTCGCTCACAGTATCTCCTTCAAGCTTGCCGGACGTGACCCCAACCATACGGTATCATGGGTGTGCTCCTCCCATGCTGCGTCTTGTCTCTTGACGGCCGTCCTGCGTCACGATACGTCGTCCCGTCTGCTTCAGGACAATCATCACAGTCCCATACGCATGGGAGGCGGTGCTGGGGTCACCGCCGTGGGCCAGCAAACAGTTCTTCGGCGTAGGTAGCTGTGCCCCGAGGGGCGGCCGTCTCTCACGGGCAAGGCTAGCTGGCCAGCCTTGATCCGCGGACGGTCTGACCAGGCCCGTGTGGCACAGGCACACACCTGCGCTGCGCATCAGTACCAGTCATGCTCTTCGAGTCCTAGCTTGAGTTCCGGGGTCGTCTGTGTGGACCTCGCACTCATCGATGGGCCTCTGGTCATTACCACATCCGGCAACCCGATCAGCAGTCACGGCCAGCCGCAAGGCTAACGTACTGGTAATAAGACGCTTGTTGGCGGGAGGCTCTCTTCCACGGACTTGGGGGAGGTCGCCGTGTAGATCACTAGGCGAACGAGCCGCTGGTTCTCGGGTTCGCGCGTAGAGTCGCCTCGACGGGGCGTCTGTCTTTCCACCTCATCAACTCTACGCCATGCGTATATCCCTCAGGCGGCGGGGCAATACAACACCTACCTTGGGGGGGGAGGGGGGGTACGACACCCGTAGGGAAGCGTGAGCTGGACGGTACCATACCATAGTATTCCCAATCGGAAAGAGCTGGGGCCCGATGGCGGCCAGACGGCGGTGGACCAGCAACTGGAGCTTGGACGCCAAGTTGCAGCCACACGCTGTACTACGGACGGCCTCTGTGTTCCTCTGCCGCCGGGCAGGAGCAGTGCAATCTCTGCAGCCGGCATCACGATTACCAGCGAGGGTGTCATCCGAGAGGGAAAGCTGCTTCACGCAGGCCTGGATTGGCTGTCTACAAGAAACTCGGGCTAGGAGTGTGCCGTCGGACAATTCACCATTGGTGTACCGCAGCAGCCATGGGGTGTTCCCTTGTCGTCTCCTTAGCGGAACCCAGATGAGACCCTGGCATCACTATGACCGAGCAAGCTAACCGTCCGCACTCGACTGCCAGGGCATGATCTGATTCGAACCGCCCATCGAGGCAAATGTCTGAAGCGTTGCCAAAAGCCTGGACCCTGGAACATCAGGACAAATCCCCAGAGCACCCCTACAACAGACTTGTCACGGACACTAGCGGCAGGTGGTCGCGCCGGGGTCCCAGGCGTGAGCGGCTTGGACTGCCTTTGTGCTTCCCCTTCCGAAATTGCACGGTCGTTCCTGATGGTGTGACGGCATACGGGAGACCGTGTTTGTGAGCCTGGAGGCAACTCGGCGAGACAGCCTGGACGATGCCAACAGATCTCATGGGAGGCGGGTGTGAGTTGGGAGCTGTCGCGCGGGGATAAAGTTGTCGTCGGCCCTAAACTCCTAACCCATCAGTCCCACAGGCGACGGCGCCCGAGCCGAGTTGGATACCGACGGCTTAGGGAGCTACTGTAGGACTGCTCGACACCCTTGCGCACCAAAGAAGACGCTGCAGACTCGAAGCAAAGAGCAATAGTGAGCTCGTCATCCCTCTCGAGGACCCCAATGGTGTCACGCTTCCTGTGTGGCATATACTTGCCTCAGGAGGCAAAGGAATGCAAGCTGACGTTTCGGCCGGCCTGTCTTCGCTGAGTCGAGCCAGGCAGCCCAACGCACGCTGCAGGTTCGCACCGTCACACCAGCCCTTCCTGGCAAGCTTTCCTCAAAAGGCTGCCATGCGCTGTTATGTGATGCCGTGTAACACACGGGACAAAAGCCTGGAGCATCCTGGCACCGATTACGCTCTGGATAGGCGAGAAGTGTCGGCAGGACAACTTCCGGAGAAGACTCTCGACCTAGGAGACAAACAGGTCGATGTGCTCCTTAGCCACATCACAAGTCACAGTCATGAGCCCCCTTGATCTCATGCTGCTGAGTTCACCTGAAGAGCCTCCCGTGATGCCATTTCCTGTGAGCCGTCATCTCCGGATCAACCTTTTGTCTGTACGTCTACGATGCTCTCCAGAGGCAATGAAACGGCCCCAGAGATCCGACTTGTTCTTCGGGCCGCTCCCACGATGCGTCATCTCCAGCTGCCCCACAGTGTCACAGATTATTACTCACGGCTGCCCCTGATCATGAGCGCCCCATGGCTCCCGTGCGTGGCCTTCCATTCGCCCCGTGCCTATGGGCGGATCGGGTTGGTGGGCTTGCAAGCATTCCACACCGCGGGCGCTTATCGGGGCTTGTCGGGCTCGTGTTGCAGCTCAAGCTTGCCTCGCAATCTAGCATCACCTACCTCCCCCCGCCTGGCGTGCCTGGGACCCCGCCATCTGGAGGGGCATCTCCCAAAAGCTCTGGTCTCGGGCGCTGCTACTACCATAGTATGTGGGCTATGTCATGGAGGGGCAGGAGACACATTGAAGACGAAAGACATGCATGACTGGACGAGCAGCCACCCTCAGCGCTTTCCAGCATTTTTGTTGCGAATTCGGCTCCAGCTTCACAAAGAAACCTGGTAGAGGGGAGAGCCGCGGCATCCGGGTTCGAAGCTGTCCGTAGCGGAACACACCGACAGTATGAGCAATTGGGAACGGCAAACTGGGCCGTCCCCAACTCCGAGCTCGTTAGATGCGACATTTGACCCCTTTCGGTTCCGGCAGGTCGTCCAATCTCAAGCTGGCCGGAGCTGCCCCTCCATCTATCTGAGGTTGATGATGTTCGATGCGGCGCGATAAGCCACCCACAGAGCTTCTTTCCCTCGACCCTCGACCCCTCCATATGCCCCTCCATGGCGAGGGCGACATGCGCGAGGAGCCCGATCTGCTTGCTGATCCGTGCTGGCCTACAAGCATGGGTGCGGCCCACCATGCCGCTCACCGACCCCCCTGTTCAACTAACCCTCCCAGTGTACCTCCGATCAGGGTCAGGTGTGTGCGACTGGTAGTATCGTATCCACACGGTGCCCAGAGGGTGGACCACTTGGGCAATCCCTCGACTCGCAAAGTCACTATCGGCGGCCAGGATCGTGACTTGGGACCTCGCAGCAGCAAGCAACCTGTCGACTGGCGGAGGTCTGCCCTTCCCCCCAGGTATTCCCGTTAGCGCGCCCTCGTCCAAGGCCTGGGGACCAAGGGGCGTCCCTTGTGAGTCTTTTGCACAGCCTCTCAATACGATGATGTTTCCCAAAGCCGTCAGATCTCCGATGTGTGGACGGCAATGCAATGTCCATCACCATCAAGTTTCAGAGATGGCGTTACCTCATGACGCGAACCTCAGCGCCCTGTCAGATTGGGTATCATTAGGGTCTTTAGCTAGTCTATTTGACGAGGGAGGCGAAGGGATGCCTGATTGATTAATATAGCGAGCATTTGTCAGCTTTTATGGCCCAGGTATGATTCGCCTCGGGCCTGCACAGGCATCGTCCTCCGTAAATCAGGCCATTCCACGACGCCTACCTGGTCGGCCCAAGGAAGCATCTGGGGGGTAGATGTCAAACTAGCAAGGCGGACTCGCCAGGCCGGTTACAGTCGTCGGCGGCAGGCTTTCAGGCTACAATCAGCATCTGCGAGCATCACGTTGCAGGCACACAGACAACTCAGATTGACGGGCCGGTCTCAACTAGACGACCAAGCTGTCATGTCCTGCCTTGCCTTGCAACAATGCGGCCTGCAGCGGCTTACCTCCGTCCGAGCATGGCATTGCGACGTCCTAATTTGAACCTGCCACGCCTGGCACGGCGAACACATGGGATTTCAGCAATGCCTATCTCTGGTTCCGACCATCTTGTGCGGTATTATGGACCACCAGGACAGCAAATAACCCCCTGAGGGGTCTCAATGCTACCAAATATCTGGCTTTGTGAGCTAATGGCTGTGAATGGGTAGGTATCATCGCAGACCGACTCCCCATGCATGCCGTGCCACGCCATGCCACCAGGAAACTAAATGAGGGCGGGACGGATGGTCAAGTGCGCCGCTATGAAGCATGAAGCCGTCGCAGCGGTACAATGGCCTCACGACTGTATGCAAGCCACTCTAGCGATGCCGCCAGGGCTTGACAAGGTAATCCGTCAGGACCTCCCGCTCTATCCGTGCACAAGACACCCGCATATATCACAGGTGGTTCAGCACCGTCACCGGTTGGGGTTGGACTGTCTGGCTGTCTATACCACCAGGGCAGTCTCTCGGACCCGGTAACACGAATCCGCGCTCCCCTTCTGTGAAGGTGACTCCGAACTGGAGAGAAGCTCTCTGGGTTCCGGCTGAGCCAGACAGGCGGATGCTTGTATCTCGCCGCCCCAAGCATCCTCACGGCCCACTTCGTTCGCGGCAAAGCTTCGGCCCTCCAGCGAGCCTCTACGAGTGACAGCGCATACATGCTTTTGGCCGACACGTTTTCTCTGCTACAGCACCTCGCCCTGGGGCGCGAGACCTACTGTACCTACTCGCTTTCGGCACCCTGCAGCAAGCCAGCTTAGCCTGTCCAAGGGTGCAGTCGATGAACTGGTGGTGGTGGTGGTGACATCCCAATCGCCAGGAGGCGTCGCCCAGCCGGCCTCTCCTGTACTCAGGAACCCGGCCCTTGTCGATGTATCACTTTTTTGGAGAACCCAATTGGATCTCGCGCCCGTCGAATGGCATCTCGCCAATTGCCTGCATACTTGGTCGGGTATGCCCAGTTATCCGGTCGCCTTCCCCCCCCCCCCCCCTTAAGTCTGTCCATCTCCACGAACCCATCTCCATTCCCTCCCCCCCCCCCCTGGCGGACCCCAACGGCTTCGTTTTCGCCTCCAACCGAGGCAAGGAACATCGTGTGATCTCAGGATGGAGAATCCCTGCGGGCTTTCCAGGGCACCAAAGACCCCTCGTTCCCTGTCTTCCCCAGAAGTTCCATACCCGCAGTCACCCCGAAGAGCGCTACTACCAGCTGACGCTGGTCACCGGATCCCTTTCGAAAATGATCTTCCTTCCGCTCTCCTATAACTTGGTGTCAGGTCTATGGCCAAGGGCAGACAGAGAAGACTGCCCTCTATTGCGCAAGGCTAGAAATCTGCGCAGAGTTTCGTGTTCGGGATTGACCTCGATGTCAGCTGCATCGGGGCGAGACGAGAGCATCACAGCTTTCCACGGAGGGGGCCGTGGCCGTTCTTGCGGTCCGTGATGCCCTGGCCTGAATACCCGTAGTTGTTCCTCTGCATCTGATCCGGCACTATATAATGTAGGACACTCGACTAGAAGTCACTACGGCTGCCAACTAAGGCCGCCAACGCACACGAACCCCCAAGGTCTAGCAGTCGCCGAGATGTCCTGAACGTTGCGTCGAACGAGGTGCCTACCGAACTGGAGGTTCCTCTGGCGTCCGTCATCTGTCTCGTTTGTCAGTGATTACACAAGGCATAAAGGAGTATAGCCTTGGACTGACTCAAGGATGTCGCATCCCCCGATGACCAAAGGGGTGGGCTGAACATCATCTCGAGGCAGGAAGGCAGATCGACATTGGACTGTTTCCAAAATTCCTATCCGTCCGATCCGACTTACAGCAACTACCGACGCTAGACTGCAGTTCATAGTAACCTATATTCCGGCAGGAAGAGGTCATCGCTTGTCAAGGTACCGACATGTGTGTGAGTGCATCAGCACGCCTGGTGCTGCCGCTGCCTGTACACCCCACCCCGTACCGAAGAAGCCCCTTCCTATGTCCGCTGAACCGGCACGCAAGAGCCCCGGCCCACGAGGTCAAGTTGAGAGGGTTTGTGTCAGCTGCCTTTCCGCTAAGCTTTCCCCCGGATCTCGGCGGTGCTGCGGAGGAATCAAGGCCCTCAGTAAAATTTCCGGGCGCGGGGAGGCTTCTACATATACCCTCCATCAGAACAGTAGTCTCGGTGGAACTCAATATCTTGTGCCGACGACCCACCTTTGCCGCTATAGCGATCTGCGAGACTGGTGTCGTCGATTAAGTTGTCTACATGAAAAGGCTTCAACAAGGTCTGCCTGTCGGTACGATGCCTCATGTGATGGTTCCAAGCGGTCATAATCCTGAAGGATTGACTCGACATGTCTAGATACCCGGGCGGGAGGCTGGTGCAGCCGCGACAACATCTTATGCCCGAGAACGAAGGTGGCAGCAGCGCGCAGAGCCGCCTGGGAATATCTGGATCTCTGTGTGCGAGCCCACAGTCTTACTTCATGCAGCCGTGATCGTCTCTCCTCTGCCAACCTCGTGGGGCTCCCGAACAGGGTCGTCTTCCTCCAAAATAAGTCTTGGGCACGTAGTAGTGCGTTCTCCGATACTGTGTCCGCGGGAGAAGAAAGGCCCGGCTGGGTTTGCTAGCTTGCCTCGCGTCGTCTCGCCTCCGTGGGGAGACGGCCTGCAGTGTGGGCCTGGACGGCTTCGCTGCCTCGTGGTACGCCAAGTGACGATATGTCCTGGCCTACTCGTCCCGCGTGCGAGCGGTGACCTTTACGGCTCGGCTTCGGCTCCACCTTGTCCCGTGCCCTCAGGGGCTGAGCAATTTGGGCACCAGTAACTTTTGTCCATGGCGGACCCGGCTATCCGGTAACTTGCCCGGGGTGCAAATTTGCCAGATGAAAGTGGTACATGCCCAGGCGGTGACCGGTTTTCAATGAGACATCCGGGACATTCAACCATCAAAGGACGCCCACTTTGGCCACGGTACTTCAAATGTATTCCCATTGGCCATGCCGCGTCCGACGACGTGAAGGGTTCACAGAAGACCCTTGGACTTTTGCAGGGGACCTAGTGATCCCTTAGAAACGTGCTGCTGCAGAGCCTAGCTACTGCAAAGGCGCCGGCTCGGCATCGTGAGGACCGCCACATCACGCTACCTTTACCCCCAAAGAGAATCGATCAATTGCTGTTGCACTACCGCGCCACCTCCAGGACGAGAACGATAGGCCGACAGGAGCATTCGTTCTCTTGGATGCCTGGCCTGGCGCCCAGATTGCAAGCCTTCATGCAAGCACGGTGGCGCTGGCCCAGCTTTGCGGTTTGCAAGACGGGACGGGGCCAACGACTGGTGGTAGACAGAACAAAGAAAAAACCTTTCCCATCTGGGCGGTGATCTTCAGCGCCGGTGATGGCACAGACGGCGTCAGCAACGTAACGTCGCTTGGGTTGCAAGGTAGGCGGCGGCGGCAGTGATCCTAGTGCTTCTCTGAGGACTTCCAAGATCATCATGCTGCAGAGCAGCAGAGCCAATCTCGAGGACCAGATCGTCCAAGTGTTTGGAAGGGCCAACGCACCTATGCCCGGGCAAGCATATTAAAGCAGACGAGGGAGCAGCAGCAGCCTCTTCTCGAGGCTGCTGTCCTCCATGGGTTGCCATATAAGGCAAAGGCAGAGGTCAGTTGCAAACGGATGGTGGGTTGTCCCACCACATCCTCGATATCCACACCATCTTCCCCACAATGTTGGGGCAACCCTGCCGCCGGATGAACTTTCAACGGTGCTGCAGGGCCAGTTGACCTTTCGGGACCTTGTACGTCATTGGCACTGGCCATCAACGAACCCTAGCGTCACGATGCCCGTGGGTGTCGTTGAACGATGTCACTAACGGCTGTGAAGAGTGTGAGCAGGAAGCCCTATGATTGCATTGCTCGCCGCCCTGTGAGCAATTGAACCTCGTCAGGTCGCATTGACGACTTGCAAAAGGGAGTATCGAGTCGTGCGCCGAGCCCGGTTCTTGGTGATAGCATAGCAGCGCGCCCAGCCACGTCTGCACACCCATTCGCCTGCTGCAGCAGCACGTACAAGGTACGTACAGTAGGGGGACCTCGAGAGCAATACCCCATCGCCCGACGCCAATTCACATTTTCACACAGGCGATCTGCGGCGAGACTGGCCTATAATTACTGACCTGTTCACACCCAACCTGCACGCGCCGGCAGCCGGTCAGCAGGGACCGTGTGGTATCGGACTGGGCGAGTGCAGTCCATGTCAGTTCAGTCCTCTAGTGCTGCACGCTCCTGCACAGGGCCAATCTGGTCCTGCCTGTCCGGTGAGAGTGAACAGCAAAAGGGAATCACACACATACATACATGCCCTAACATACTTGTCTATAGCCAAATGACGTTCAGTTTGGACATGCATTGACCACCGGTCACTGTCCACTGTCCGTCGCGGGTTGCACTCGCACACCATACGTCTACGCCCGAGAGACACCCAGGCTGTCGGGTGATTGGCTGAACAAGCAATTTGGCCTCGGACGATCTTCTCGCGGCCCAGGTCTCTATAGCATGCTTCTATACTACAGTATGCGCCCATCTGTCATAGTTTTCCTCTGCAGATACCGTGTGGGTCATGACGGCGGTGGTGGCGAGATGCTGCATTTCTTGCATGGTGGGATTTTTTGAAATTTTTTTTTTCTTTTTTCCCCCCACCAAGACCAGTGGCTTTCTCATAGAAATCTCTGCGGACTGCTGTATATGATAGCCGAAGATGGGTTTGGCAACCTTCGCCCTCATCCGATGTTCCAGGGCCGGTCAGCCACGATTAGAGGCACACGAGGCTGGGTCGCGGGTGCCAGAATACTCCTTTTTACCCACACTCTCTTGAAATAAAAAAAACAATGATAATAGTAATATTAGCCCAGTTTTTTTGTTTAAAAAAAAAAAAAAAGAGGGGGGGGGGGGCTCGGAGTGCCGCGTTGAACCCCTCCCAAGCACTTGACAGCGAGCTTGAAACTTGACTGAAAGGCTGTGGGCCAAGATGTAGAGAAGCGACGTCCAAGACCCTCTGTGAAGCGAGAGTCCAAAAGGTACTCGGGACGTACCTTGACGCTCGAGTGCTGCGTGTACATGGGAAGACGGTGAGGGCGATGAAGGTAGAAGGCTAAGTGCGTAGGTCTCTTCCACGTACGCATTCTATGCTATATAATTACTAACAGCTTCCGGCTCAACATCATACAGGCAATCCAATCACTCGTGTGCGGATGGGTGGACATTTGTTTAGTCTCCGGGACGGTCAAGAAATTTGTGATCATTGCAGTAAAAGTATCGCCGCTCACGGATAGGATATCTCCTACGATCGTCGTCATCCGACCGTCGGGCAGATACTTCCACCGAATTGTCTAGGTAGAGTCGGTATCAAAAGCCGCAGCTCTAGACACTCGTCGACACTTGAAGCGGCTCATTATTGCCCGGATATCTTTCTATCTCATCAGCTGCTTCATGATCCTTTATCAGCAGGAGCGTAAAGGTGATCGGATTCGCCCCCCCCCCCCCCACCTCTAAACGGTATGCATGACTAGGAATTCCAACGTATAGAGACCAACAGAGCATCACCTATACCATCTCTGCATCGACCATTCCGAGTTCGTGTCCAGTGATTCCAAAACTTCTAGGTGAACGTTGACAGCTGGAGACATTTCTGTAGCGTGTGGTTGTGCAAAGCTTCAGTGATCACTTTTCTGCCCCATGGCCCGGTGAGGTCTGGTCAAAGGGCTAACATAAGGAGGTTTACTGTAGCTTCTGATGTCCTACTTGATCATTCAGCACCGTCACACTTAGGATCATACCATCGCCAGGGCTTCACCTCGTCCCTAGCCCCATTTTGTGGACCAAAAGCCATTCGTATCGTGCCGTTGGCACTGGGCGTTCGTTCTGCACAGAAAGCTGAGACACTGAAAACCTACGACATAGACTTGAACAGTCTGAGTCTGGTCACGAGATGCCTCATTTATGGTACGTTTCCCTCTCGGAAGGGTCTGGATCGGTCCTCCGCTACTCGACACCTAGATACTTGACCTAAAACTGCATTGCGGTGTTTCCTATGGCACGCTGAATGCTACTCTGGACTTGGCTGCAGATCATAGTTCTCATATTGATGGAAGTCCTCAACAAGTCATTTGAATGGCCAGGTTTCTTCTGTCACTTAACACAAGGATCTGCTCTGAGCCGGGGAGATAAGGTGAAGCTAGTGAAAGACGGTATGAACAAGCTCATTGACAATCTGGCCCACAAAATCTGATGAATGAATTCATTCACACCTGGGCAGGTTGCTAGGTGAATTGGAAGAGTCTGACAGCTTTATAACGGCGCAGCTCACAACCCAATTCTCTCTTCCTTTTAGTTCCCAAACCAAGATAGACTTGAAATTTCGATGTCTCCTCTGTACGCTCGACTTACTGCCGTCACTACAACCTACTAGCCTCAAGGGCCACAGCACACGTCGAGAGAGACAACCAGAGATTCATCTTAGCACCTGGGCACCTCCTTGTCTAGCATCCCCCAAACTAGCTTCTATTTCCTCCTTCCCCAGCACCTAAAAGAAAACCCACTACCGAGGTAAGCAGTCTTCACCAATACTTTGCTGTTCAGTCTGTATCACATCTGTCTTTTCTTATTCAATCATCCCTACTACACCCCTTCTTTGCTTCCGATATGCCGGTCAGAGACTCTGAAGGCACCTGGCTGACCAATCACTTTGGATAGATCAAAGAACCAAATAGGACCTGCCAAAATGAAGCACGTCAAGTTCATCAGCCTGCTCTTGCTGAGCAGCCTTGCCCTCCTGCCCTTTTCTGTCCTGACCAACCCCCTCACCACAGGCATCAACCTCGTCGAAGATGGCTCAATGGACCTCACCACCATCAATGCTGATCGCATTGACTACTCCGATCCCATCCAAGTCTTCTCCCACATTCTAAAGAAGCGATCCTTCGATCAGATCCTCGTCAAGTATGGCCTTAGGTGCAAGGACGGCTTGGCGAACAGCAAGACGCCGTTTCCCGCAATTGGCGGTGATGTATGGAAGCAAGACGGGATACAGAGGCAGTGCGCCACGCTCTTCGACTGCGATGGCCTCATGGGGGGAACCAAGATCGTCAAGCAGACCAGGCAGAACACCAGGCCACAGGCACGGAGTGGTTGGGACTGGTGCAACGCGAACTGCTACTGCAACGTCATCGAGTGAGTGCTTCCCCGGGCAGGTCGTTGACCTCTTTGCTTTACACACTGGGCCCGTGAGGATGGGCTGGAAGCACACGTTCCCTCTTGCGATTTATGGCCCGATATACATGTCTTGTATTTTTTCATTTTCTAAAGGCTGACTTTCAATTGGCGAGTAGCGAGCCAGTGAGGCACTATCACTATAACTTCGGCTGCGTCAACGGACAGGGATCGGGCTGGGTGCAAGGAGCAGTCGGATCTACCTGGGGAATCACCAAGCGCGATGAAGACTTTCCCATCGACATTGGTGATGGCTTCAAGATGTCGGTGTCTCTCGGTCCAGTCCGGAAGCAGTGAGGGGGGTCATACAGCCGAAGCATACCACGGCAGGGATGTGTTCAGACAAGAGCTCTCAAACTCCTGTTCTCCTGGAGAAATTGACATGAGAATGGAATTCGTTGATTAAGAACAGCCTTTTCATTTCTGTTAATGAGACGATGATCAACCAGAGTTCCGCCAAAGGGATTCCAGGATGTTTGTCTGTGCAAACGGTGGTACGTTGTAGTGACCTGACTATTCGAGCTTTGTAGTTTCTCCAATTCCAGGCACTGCCACGCTGCGAGATCGTATGCTGTGATGAGACAACGACATGATAATAGTTGTTTTGATATCCTTTCGAAGAAACATACCCAGGGCCTGGCAAGTCTTATCTTTGTTAGGTTATTTGCAATGTTCGCTAGCCTCCATCGCCAGTTAAACATCTACGATTCTATTTAGACCTAGATAAGCAAAAGCTATGGTTGTAGGGATGGCAATCACGACAAGAGAGCATTGTGAGGACTCAAGCATCATAAGGACACAGAACCAAATTTTAAGAAAAGCATGAAACTTTTGTTTCAGTTCTACAGGGTGAGCACTGCGCCAATTTCATGGGCATTAATCCAGGTACAGACGGAACTCTGCGATAAAGTTCGAAAAGCAAGCTCGTTAAGTAGCGCAATAGAGCGCTAATATACTTAGGTAGGGCTAGAATACTGGAACCAGGCACAATTGAATGGCAGGAGATCACTTTATTTAGCTCAGTACTCTTGTAATTTCCGCTCAATCAGCAACTAATTCCTTCAGCCACCCCCTCGGATGCATGCTGTAGTCTCGAAGTCTCTTGAGATTGTAGACGCATCGACAGAAAGCGCTTGATATCTAGGTACCGGCTTTGCTCGAGTCAGCCGCACATCTCGAAGAACAACACACTTCTTCCTCACTGCTCCTTCTCATCCTTGGTAGAGGTGGTTATGCCAACCCATGCAATGTTCTCGCAGAACTTGTTGTTGTAATAGACATCAAAACCCCAAGCCATCTGTCGCGCGCTGTCATAGAAGTACCCAGAGGAGTTGCCGCACTGTGCCGATACATTGCTCAAGGCGTTGTACCAGTCTTGAGTGGCGTCGCAGTGGACGTCGATTCCAGCACTGTTTGTATTGAGGGTGTTAGATCTTGTGTTCAAATCTATCATGAAGCGGGTTCAAATCAAAGCAGAGGCTACTGTGGGATTGGAGAGAAAGAAGATGTAGGACAAATGGTTGAGGTTCAGTATATCGGAAAGGGGTCTCACCTGCAAGCCCATGTTCGGGCAGGACTGTACGGCAGAGCAGTGATGTCATCCTCGTAGACAGACACTAGTAACCAATATGTCAGTATACCTGGGTAGTATTTCGATGTTCTGAGCAAAGAGTGCAACCGGCTACCAGATGTAGCTCACGAAAGGGGCGAAAGCATTCATCACAGCCTTTCCTTCGAATCAACACATTGAGGTGGGGGACAAATAATTTTCTTCTCTTCAAGACTTACTGCCACCGAAGTAGTTCGCGCCACCTGGGTTGAGCATATTCTCACAGCCACACCAATCCATCATCTTTGCCGTCGTGCTGATCAGGCCATCAGGTCTGGGAATGTATAGCTCGTTGCACTCGATGTGCATGTACGCAGGCAGGGTAGGTTGGGCCAGAGAGTTGCTGCTTATCTGGGCCTGACTGAAACCAAGGATGAGCAGGATCGAGGCGAGAAAGAAGGCGACTGAAGACATCTTAAGTTCTATTGGTGAGTGTTGAACAACTGGGGACGAGGTGTTTATTGTTTGGTCCAATTGACAAAAGAGCGTCGTCTGTCTCGATACCGAGTAAAGCGTGATGGAATCGAAATTTTCTGCTAGAGTAATCAGGCAGGTTGGGAATGTTGGGTAGCTGAAGTGGATGTTAAATAGTAGTCTGGGCCAGCCCTTCACTGGAACCAATCGATTAAATACAAGTTTGATGGAAATAGCCTGAAGCCCTTCACTGTCGTAATGAAGAAATGTGGACCACCTCATATCCTCGAAAGTGACGATTACCAAAGTAACTTTATTCATAACTCATTCACAAAGTGCAAAGTCTTCATACTTCGGGTGAACTGTTCACAAATTTGGACTCAAAGTTAGCAAAAGAAGGAATGACCTGCTATATTTTTTGGTTTGCAGCCCACATTCGCCTTCTGACATGATAGCTTCCAAGCACTACAGTCATCACCATAGGTGTTTTCTGAGTAATCAAATCCATTCTCGTACTCAAGAGAGAAGATAGTTGAATAGATATATCGCGGTGCTTGCTTCTTGCTCATAACAACGTCTGACTACCGCTATGGCCACGTTGCAGAAATCCACTGAAGAGCAGTGCACTGTTGCATCTTCACATAAACGTTTGAGTGAGAGCTGAAACTTGTTAAATATCTATACAATGCAGATGATCCAAGATTTCCATTGAAATCTGCTGACATCAGCACACTAGGAAGAGATTTGTTTTGAGTAGCAGATAGACTACTGCCCGTTGGCCAAACAACTTGGCCGGCTGGAATGAATTGTTCGGCTTGCTCGGTCCAACAAATAAGTTCGTTTCAATTTCAGCAAATCTCGTTCTTGCTTATGTGAAGTCATATGGGCCTATTGAAGATGCGCAACCAGGTTATAGGATGGGTCTTGTTAACTCGTCGACACCAGAGTTATTCGCAGTCTCTCATAGTCACAGCTGTCATCTGTCTGACCAAAGGACTGCGTAAACTCCGAGTCCAATATCGCACTGTGAAAATAGAGTACCAATATCATAGACTCTTCCGGAGACTGCTAATGACGGTTCCTTCTAAACACAAAAGGTCTTTATGTGTGTATCCCTTTGGCTTAGCGACAAAGAGCAAGCCTCAACTACACATACAATGTACCTTCTCGAAATCACACATGACAACAGGCTATTCCACGGCAGGCTGTGAATTTAAAGGTCCTCCAGACTCACACTTAGTCACTACAAGGTACGATTCAACGCATAATTGTTCAATCATGAAGTCTGCGCTTCTGCACAGCGAATTCTATTGCCATCTAAGCTCAAACGGCTCGTTGTTGGCCAACAGCAGTCACATTTCCAGAGTACCCATCGACTAATGATTTTTAGCCTACAGATGCCTGGACTTGGCAAAAATGACTATTGCTAGCACAGCCTCTCAGGTGCCCGCTCCCCTGCGCTCCTAGAGTTCCTCATTATGGAACACACTGAACATGAGCCCTCAAGCAGTGAATCAAGAGATGTATCAAATGGCCCCACTCCCTTCTTTCTTTTTATTTCCGAAGGTTCGGGTTGAATTAAGACGCTAACTAGGATGTTTATTAGTTTTCGCAATACTTGATGGATAGTAAGCCGCCAGGCTGGATTAACGATTTGTATTGAGTCGTCGGCCAAAAACATAATATGTACGAATATTGATATCGTCATACAAGCCCTTAATGTATGCCTGACAAGTGGCTATTCTCTACTGTCTTTGCTCCCTGGCTCACAGGTCCAACAAGATGTGCCATGCTCACCGCAGGGGCGAATTTAATGGAAAGTCTCGAGCGTTCGCTCTTATCGAAAGGAGGCCTACGACACATCAAGGTAACAAGAATTACATGGTTTGATTTGCTTATCATAGTACCAATGGAAAGGCTCGGCATTTGAGAACGAGATTCGCACTTCTTTGGCGCCTCGGCGGGCTCGGCGCCATAGATCCATGGCGTACATGATCTTGCACAGCCTCGCTCCAGGCCTGGGCACGGATGGCTTGAATTCTCAAATTTTCTTACATTTCGTAAGATAAGTCTAAGCACCCCCATTCCGATCACCCCGGTCAGCCACACCGCTGTTTCAACACCCTCTATATATTTTCAATTTTCTTCATCAGTTCTTTTCCTTCTATCTTAAATTTCTACTATAGATTAATTACAGTATAATGAAGCCCTATGCCGAATCTGACGTCGATCAGGCTATTCAAGCTGTCAGGACAGGCCTTTCTATCCGGAAAGCCTCAAAGGAATGGGGAATTCCTTATACAACTATTCAGAATCATTCAACAGGCTCGCAAACCCATCACTTAAGTGCTATATCTCAGCAGAGGCTCTCTTTTAGCCAAGAAAGGAAATTAGTTGAATGGATTCTTATTCAAGAAAGCCTAGGGCTTCCGCCTAGCCATTCAGAACTGAGGTTTTTTGCCCAGAAGACCCTTTTAATCAAAGGAGACTCTGCACCTCTAGGGAAACGATGGACTACCTCTTTTTTGAAGAGAAATCCAGAGATCAAGGTCCGGCAGGCTCGGAGGACTGCCTCAGTTCGAACTAATGGAGCAAGAACAGAGGTAATCCGGCTTAGTTCCATCTTTTCGACCTTCCTCAGATCCAAGCTATCAAGCCAGCGAACAGGTGGGATATGGACGAAGCTGGAATAATAGAAGGCCAGGGAGAGAATGGCTTAGTCCTCGGAGGCTCTTCTTCACGTTCAATCCAGAAAAAAGAGCCTGGATCGAGAGCCTAGACCTCTTTTCTCGACTGTATCTCTACTACAGGTACTCACCTCCTTCCTCTAGTCATTTTCAAGGGAATGACTGTATAACAACAATAGTTTCCTACTTACCTAGAGCCTTTCGAAGGCTGGCAATTTATAGCTACGAAAAACGAATAGACTAATAATGCAATAGCACTCGAATAGCTGGAAAAGATCTTCATCCCAGGCAGCTAGCTAGAGGACCCCTTAGAGGCTAGACATTTGATCCTGGATGGCTATAGCAGCTATGTAACTGATGAATTTATATAGAAGTGCTTTCAGAATAATATTCTATTGATCTATTTGCCTCCTTATACTTCTTATATGCTTTAACCCCTTGATCTAGGAGTCTTCTCGTCTCTCAAGAGGGCTTATAGAAAGAAAGTTAGTCTTCTAAGCTAATAGAGGGATTCAACTGTTCTAGGCAAACATCTATTTCTCGAGAACTATCGCATAGCTTGCATAGAAGGCCTTTCTAGCTAGAATATTATATCTGGATAGAAATCTTCTAGTTTATAGCCTCTCAGGCTAGCTAAGCGCTCTTAAACCCTCTTCTACTCGAGAACACTCTATAACATACTCAGATCCAGCTAAAATCAGGCTTAAAGCTATCAACAGCAGCCCAGACTACCCAGAAAGGCTCCTCAAGCCAGCCAGATATATATTCGACCCGTCGAAAAGCCAAAGTTCTGTACTATCAACTGTAGAAGAATCGGAACCGTCTTTCAGCTGTCCTAGTATAATATCTACTATTTAGAAAGATACAAAAAGCCTGGGACGAGAGGTATATGGCCTTGGCTAAAGTTCTGGAGGAAAATAAAGCATTGAAGGGACAGGTTGAAGCTTCCAGGCCTACAAAAAGAAGAAAGGTTGATATAAGCCTAGATTCGAAGTCTGCAGATATTGAGGTTATACAGAAGGCTCAAAATGCAGTCAATCAAGATGAAGATAGTCAGGATGAATAGAGAGATGTCGAATTACTTACTGATGAGGAGGATTGTATTGTGGTGGTTGAATAAACCAGAAAAGTAGATAAAACCAATATATATATATATATATATTTGATGTGGCTGACCGGGGTGATCGGAATGGGGGTGCTTAGACTTATAGCACAATCTTTCCTCCACATTGACTGGAAGCTAAGTCAAGATGAGCCACCCTTCATTATCAAGCACCAAGACACCAAGACACTAGTAGCCACCCCGCCTAGGCAGGAGGCACACAGCCTCGATCGTACGCGTTACTGGGTTTCCGTGCAAGTGCTCATTGTTATTCCAGTATATAAGTCCATCCAGCCGACGGCGTGGATTCCGCTCAGGCCTCGGGCCAGCCTGTTTCCGTATTGTCATGTATCAAGCATCTACTTTATTCTGAACCTGGCAGAACGTAATCTTATGACCACGTGGGATCACATCCGTATCATATATCTTCCACATCACCATTCAAGGACACGAATTTTTCGGTAAAGCGAAAGCAGAGAAAGTGATATAATGAAGAACACGATTGAAGCCAGCCTGGCGCCACCTGCCCTCTCCGTTGATACCCGAGTCCGTCAAGACTCGGACACCAGCACGTTCAGATTATCACCATCCGCAGCATCGACTCAATCGAACCCCTTCCTGACACCGGATAGAAGCATATCGGGAAATACTGAGATTTCTCAGAACGCTCTCTCGGAGGGAGAAGCTCTCAGACCGGGTCCAGAAAATGAGACAAAATTCAAGGTAAACAATAACCCCTTCGCTTTTAGCCCCGGACAGCTAAACAAACTCTTGAATCCAAAGTCACTCTCCGCCTATAAGGCACTTGGTGGTCTCAAGGGACTAGAGAGGGGCCTACATACGGACATTTATTCAGGATTAAGCCGAGACGAGACGAATTCCCGAAGAATAACTACCTTCAACGATGCACTGGAGGGGCATGACAGCAACGTGGAAACTCCAGCAGACCTTGGATGTGAGCCCTTGGCTGACCGAAAGAGAGTGTACGGCAAGAATGTGCTCCCGAAAAAGAGGCCGACGCCCTTGTGGCGACTCATGTGGAACGCCTACAACGACAAAGTCCTGATTTTGTTAACCATGGCGGCCGTTATCTCGCTGGCCCTAGGCCTGTACGAGACACTCGGGGTCAACCATCCTCCTGGCTCTCCACCACCAGTAGACTGGATCGAGGGCGTCGCCATTTGTGTGGCAATCATAATTGTGGTTGTTGTTGGGTCCGTCAATGACTGGCAGAAAGAGAGGGCATTTGTCCGTTTGAATGCCAAGAAAGATGACCGTGAGATCAAGGTTGTGCGCAGCGGCAAGACCGTCGTCATCAATGTCCAAGACGTCATGGCTGGTGAGGTGGTGAATCTAGAGCCTGGCGATCTCGTTCCAGTTGACGGTATTTTCATCCAAGGCCACGATCTCAAGTGCGACGAGTCCTCAGCTACGGGAGAATCCGATGCCATAAAGAAAACATCCGGCGAGCAAGTCTACGAGATCCTCGAATCTGGAGCAGTGGCCAGAGCCACTGACATGGACCCGTTTATCATATCGGGTGCCAAGATTTTAGAGGGCATGGGCACATTTCTATGCACCTCAGTCGGTGTCAATTCCAGTTTCGGCAAGATCATGATGTCGGTCCGGACAGACGTTGAGGCAACCCCATTGCAGAAGAAGCTTGAGACTCTATCCGGGGCTATAGCTCAGCTAGGAGCGACTGCTGCCCTACTTCTATTCTTTGTACTACTAATTAGATTTCTCGTCTCTCTCCCTTACGACACTCGGGATGCCGCGTCAAAAGGGTCTGCTTTCATGGTGAGCTCTTGTGTTATACCAACAGCTTTCGCGATCCACCTTACTGAACTCGCGCAGGACATCCTCATTGTGGCTATCACAATTATCGTTGTTGCTGTAAGTCATGCCAAGAATCCAATTCCACCCCTTCTCTCGAAGTCTGAGTCTTGAATTTAGAATTCGAAGAGTAGAAGTTCCGGTACCCTTGGGTTATATCTGCGGACGATACGCTCTGTTCCCGATTCTTTCTGACACTCAACCCTTTTTAGGTCCCAGAAGGTCTGCCTGTGGCTGTGACTCTGGCTTTGGCTTTCGCAACTACACGAATGCTGAAAGAGAACAATCTCGTACGGGTACTTCGAGCATGCGAGACCATGGGCAATGCCACGACTATATGTTCCGATAAGACCGGAACTCTTACGACCAACTGAATGAGTACGTCGAATCCGTGATGAGTTCAGAATAAACATCTGCAGAGTAGACTTGCATTTCATGGATCACCATAGTAGTGGTCACCTCACAGTCGCTGCCCCTGCGGATATGCCTTCTTCGTCAAATTTGCTTTGGGAAGAGTCATGCATCCCGTTGGGAGTTGAAAGGCCGCCTCGAAATCAGTCTCTGTATCCCTTTTCTATCAAGCAGCTGCCGCAACACCTTAATCGGGCGAAAATTTTCCAGCAGTGCAAGTACTAACATCTCGGTTTTAATAGCCGTCGTTACCGGCACATTCGGCTCGTCAACCTTCTCCAGAGCCGCAAACCAGGCCTCGGGCAAAACAATCTCTCAATGGGCTTCTGAGCTGTCTACACTAGCGAAAACAACTATCGTCCAGTCTGTGGCCATCAATGCGACAGCTTTTGAAGGCGAAGATGCCGGTCAACTCGCCTTCCTCGGATCAAAAACCGAGACAGCCCTTCTTCAACTGGCGCGGGATCATCTCGGCATGCAGTCTCTTGCACAGACCCGTGCTAATGAACAAACGGTACGCATATTCCCCTTCGACAGCAAGAAGAAATGCATGGGCGCCGTGATCCAGCTTCGCAATGGTCATTATCGGCTGCTGGTCAAAGGTGCTCCGGAGATTCTCCTGGAATTTTGCTCCTTTCAGGCAGATATCAACAATCTGTCTATCAGCGCCGTGAGGCAGCAGGAGAAGGAGACTATTTCGTCGACCATCGATACCTATGCACATCAATCTCTCCGCACCATTGGTCTTGTATACCGTGACTATGACGAATGGCCCCCTGCCAAGACCACCGCAGAAGATGATCAGATAGTTTTCTCGTCAGTCCTGCAGGACCTGGTATTCCTCGGCGTCGTTGGTATACAGGACCCTGTGCGCCCTGGCGTGCCTGACTCGGTCAAACAAGCTCAGCAGGCTGGTGTGGTGATCAGAATGATCACGGGCGATAACGCGGTGACTGCCCGTGCTATTGCTGGCGAATGCGGCATCCTCACCGAGGAAGGGGTGGTTATGGAAGGACCGACGTTTAGGAGACTCAGCTATGAGGAGATGGATCGTATACTTCCAAAGCTGCAGGTACTCGGTCGCTCATCACCTGAAGACAAAAAATTCTGGTAACCCGACTTAAATACCTCGGCGAAACAGTCGCTGTCACTGGTGATGGCACCAACGATGCTCCGGCACTCAAAGCGGCTGATGTCGGCTTTTCGATGGGTATCTCTGGAACAGAGGTTGCTAAGGAAGCGTCTGCAATCATACTCGCAAGTACCCCTTCGTCTCATTCGGTCCCCTACTTCACCTTTGCTTGGAGAAGTTTCTAGAGTACAGTACTTTTGGTCTTGCGGTCAGGTTCTAACACGAATTAGATGGACGACAACTTCACTTCTATCATTACGGCCATGAAATGGGGGCGTACTGTAAACGACGCTGTGCAGAAGTTTCTTCAGGTATGTCAGCCCCTGCCCTTACTCTTAACAAAGAGCTTCTCTTTCTGACCTTTTTACAGTTTCAAATCACTGTCAACATTACTGCTGTTCTCCTTGCATTTGTCTCCACCGTTTCCGATCCAGAGATGCGTTCAGTTTTGACAGCCGTTCAGCTTCTCTGGGTAAACTTGATCATGGTGAGGATTCTGAAAAGTGACAGTGAGACTTCATCCAATTTACTAAATAAAAGCAGGACACCTTCGCCGCCCTTGCGCTCGCCACCGACCCGCCGACGGAAGAGATTCTCGACCGACCACCACAGCCTAAGCATGCCCCTCTCATCACGACAAATATGTGGAAGATGATCACCGGTCAGAGCATCCTTCAACTAGCCGTCACGTTCGTACTGTATTTCGCTGGCAGCCGAATTTTCCCCGGCTATAATGACGCGGAGCTGCGAACAATTGTATTCAACACGTTTGTATGGATGCAGATTTTCAACGAGTTCAACAATCGGCGTCTGGACAACAACTTCAATATTTTTGAGGGACTGAGAAGAAATAAGTTCTTCACCATTATCAATTTTCTTATGATCGGCCTGCAAATTACTATCATTTTCGTGGGCGGTCAAGCCTTTTCCATTGTTACCGGTGGGATCAGTGGCCCTCAATGGGCAATCTGTCTGGTGCTGTCGTTCATGTCTACACCCTGGGCTATGGCTGTTCGAATGTTTCCTGATGCGTTGTTCGCCAGGATTGCTAAGCTCGTTGGACATCCCCTGGTCATTTTCTTTCGAGTTCTTTCTAAAATGTTCCACCGTCTAAGCCGCTTTTTCAAGATTCACAGGAAAGATGTCGATGAAAAGGCTGTCACTGGGAGGGGAGAGCCCGAAGACGGCGGCACCTTAGCTGAGCCGGCGGCGGCGGCGGACACCTTTCACACAGACGCCTCCTCCAGCGGTCCACAGATCAGAGTTGAAGACATTGGATAGGAAGACCATGAGACATTGCAATCCAGAGTTGACCTTGAATTTAGATATGAATCACTTTGATTTTATAGTGTCCGTTTATAGATCTCGAGATTGTATGAATCACTGCCCCTCATAAGTTGCGTCACTGCGTCGCCGACATGGCATTGGATGTTGTCTTTGTTACTGTACACTACACTCGTTCACTTTGTGTGAGGGAAATGCCTCAAGAATTTGAAAGGGCTCTATACAACCATTCTCTGACGTCCCTGAAGAGTCTCGGATCTCTGCTTCGAGCTTTTCAATATGTAGATGGGCTCCCGACACTCACACTCCCAACTTGGGCATATGCGACTCAGGACCGTGGCTCCTTTCGGCATTGTGATATTGGGGTCGTCGTTACATCATCCAAGCCTCCGAATTGAGCAATTTCATCTGAAGAATATTATGGGCGCCCTTCAACTTTACCAACCTCCTCATTGAACTGGTTGACGCTTATCCGAGAACATATCAGATCAGGTTGGCTTCCTGCAGGTGGACAAGACCGAATCGCGGCCTCCTTCTCACTTATTGGGGCAAACTAGAGGACCACATGCCCTCATTTCCTGACATCATGACATCTAGTCGGTCCTATTGGCATTGAGGCGGTCATTCCGGCCCTTGATGCGCACTAAAGAATCTGGTATGCCTGTAGACCGTGGATCACTCGATCCTCACAACAATACCGCGTCATAACGCAATGGGATGGTATCTCTTCTGGGACCGATTTACATAATGGATTCAAATTCCTGTCTCTATAGGTAGGTCTCTACCATGAACACATGCTACTTTTTCTATGGTCGAAAATAGCTTGTTGTGTTGTTAATTTGCTCAAAGTAGTAGAACTGGCGATGGCGCAATGATGATGACGCGGCATCTTTGGCTGCAATCAATTGGAAAGTTGAAGACTCCTTCCTCCGCTGTATATTGTCAACATTTTATATTACCAAAGTTCTTCTGGTTCTGGTTATGAGGCTGTGGCTACGGTCTCATGGACTGGTTGAGGGGTATTGTAATACGGCTCGCAAGCCATGTAATATCACTATGCAGACACTTTAGCCGGGATCAGCTCTCCGTGTTATTTTCACATCGTTCAAACAAACCATGAGCTGCGCTTCTTTCTATACGATATCTATAAATACTCGGTTTGCCCTGAACTTTCCAAAGTTTGGGGATCAAGATGTGAGCGCCACGCCGACGACCTGCTCCTCACACATCGATTCCCCCAGAGATAGCAGTCCCTCCCGACTAAAGCACCTCAGCGACGGTCATCATGGTGCCCAAGTCCATCCTTGCCGCTCTGCTGCTGGTGCGCGGCGCGTTGAGCATTGCCCTCCCCTTCGAGGCTGGAGCTGACATCGCTCTGAACGAGCGCGGTGTCGAATATGTGAGTATAAGTAAGCCCAGAGAGAAGATCTAGTGCGAGTCTAACAACACTTGTTAGGCCGACGAGTCCTACGATTTCGTAGCGCGCGATGCGCCCGCTCTCGACCTCGAGGCTCGTGAAGAGGATGAGGAGGATGATGCCAACAAGCACAAGCGTAAGTGGACACAGCGTTCTGGAAAACCAAGCGCTCTTTCTCAAGACACTAACAAGTGTGGGTATTACAGACAAGAAGGGTAAACACCCCTGGCATCCGAAGGTCCCGAAGCGAAATGATGACGAGCCGCTGCCTGGACCTAAACCACCCAAGCCCGAGCCACCCAAGCCCGAGCCACCCAAGCCCGAGCCACCCAAGCCTGAGCCACCCAAGCCCGAGCCACCCAAGCCCGAGCCACCCAAGCCTGAGCCACCCAAGCCTGAGCCACCCAAGCCTGAGCCACCCAAGCCCGAGCCCAAGTCACCGAAGCCGCAACCTCCCCAGACTCGTAGCGAGGAAGAGACCGACGAGCTAAATGAGGTAAATGATGGTGAACACAAGCACCACAAGCGTAAGGAAACGTCTACTGGGCTAGAGTTAGAGCGTTCTGATTAACTCCATTTATCAGACAAGAAGGGCAAGCATCCCAAGCGCGATGAAGATGAGACTGAGGATGATGAACACAAGCACCACAAGCGTGAGACTCTTTTTTCTATTATATATAGAGACCCCAGCCCTGGAGGCTAACTTCTTACAGACAAGAAGGGCAAACACCCCAAGCGTGAGGAGGACGAGGCTGAGGATGACGAGCACAAGCACAAGCACCACAAGCGTAAGATAACATACTGGAACCACTGCCAGCTTACAGCATATACCAACTCGCTTTGATAGATAAGAAGGGCAAACACCCTAAGCGCGACGAGGACGAAACCGAGGCTGACGAGCACAAGCACCACAAGCGTGAGAATTTGCCTTGAGATTACTACCAAGTCTAACCCCGCATGGACTGATTTTTTTTTTAATTTTTTTTTCTTTCTGTCTTTCAGACAAGAAAGGCAAGCACCCGAAGCGCGAGAGCGAAACTGAAGACACTTCAGACGCCGATTCGCATAAGAAGGGTAAGTCCCACTGCCATGACCATTTCATTGTCCCTCGAATACCATCCGCTGATGCGCACCATAGGAAAGGGTAAGGGCAAGAAGCATCACAAGTGGTTCTGAATGGGCATTTCTTGATTTAGCATTGGGTCAAGGGAAGGCTCCCAAAAGTTTTCACCCTGTGTAATTGCATCCAACCCACGACATTGAAGCAGGAATGTCCGGCATTTACCCTTCATACAATCTTTTTCCCAACACCGCCGTCAGTTATGCTATCATGCTATCCAACATAGCTTGGCATGTTGACAGGCTCTTGTCAGGTATCTACATACAATTGAATGAATCTGCACCTATCGCTATCCCCTCTAAGATGAGCAAGTATGATGCCACTTCATCATTTGAAAATCTAGGACCGAGAGGGCTGTTCAAAGCGTGTGGATTATATTGCCATGATAAACGTACACCACGTTCATCGTCATGAAACAAATGCTCTGTTACAATATTTACATCGATATCACCACTCAGATCCCCATGGCGTACAGAGCCCCCAGAGCAACGGCTCCGTAAGCAGCGAAACTTGCGACAGCAGTTGGACCAGCATTAGACTACGACAAGGGATATCGCATTAGCAAGAGCAACCGCTTCTCCCTTTCAAGGACTGTCGACTTACAGAAGATCCAGTGCTTGATGCAGAAGCGGAGGCACCGGTAGCTGAAGCAGAGCTGCTCGACTCCTGGGCAGCGGTGCAAGCCGCAGTACTGTTGCTAGCCGTGGTTGCGGTGCCGACGCTATTCTGAGTGCCGTTTTTGGGTGTGGTTGGGAAGTCACAAGCTGCTGCAGTGGTATTCAACTCGGGTCCGTAATATTTCCATATATCCTCGTTATCCGGGCCGGAGCATTGCAGGCAGTTGTCGTAGTCCGTGATGAACGTCGTGTCATTACAGACGCTGGCACAGTTTTGGATCTCCTCGATCGCCATGCCTGCCTTATGAATGAGAATCAAAACCCGAGAAAGTACCATCGGATATATGGGACGATCAATTACAACGCTGCTATCGTCCGTGGGTGAACACTTACCGCAGTTGTCATGGCAATTGTACAGCGGAGAGCCGACTGAGAGGTTTTGGCGCTTCAGAATGCTGAGATGATCACGCTCGAGAAACGCAGGCGGTATCAGAGAATCAATTAGGTTTGCAGACGCAGAAGAGGCAGAAACAGCCAAGCCAATGATCCACCGAAGAGCAACCATCGTGAATGCGAGGGGTATCTTTCGAACCAAAATGTCCCAATAGCACAGCAGAACTGATCTAGCGCAGCTGGAGTGAGAACCTGACAATAAGCGATGGTAAGAAAGAGTGACCGAGTTACCTAGAGAGGCATGGACACAACGCCATTTATAGAAGTGATCCGGGCACGCTGGGGAGCGACCCCTTGCACATAGAAGGGCCTCAGATGTGGCATTCTCAGTGGACAGCTTGTTGGCTTTCGTCGTGCTCCACCTGGGAAGAGTGGAAGAGGTACCCCGGTCAGTTGAACCATGTCTATAGGCCCAACCTTCTCAGTCAATCATCGGGCACGGGATCAAGACATCCCGTGGTGGGAACGCGGAGATGCTGCGGCGAAGACAAGTCGGGTTCAAGCTATCGAAACCTAGACCACAGTGGGCCTATCACCACTAATTCTACATCCTCCGGCTGTCAGGAAGCCCGAGAGATCCCAGCTCCTCTGACTGTTGTTGGCTTCGCATTCGTTTAGTCCCGATACCACGGAACATTCAAGTTTTGCTCGACCGGGGCCTCCGGAACAATGCCTCTTCGCGGCCTGGTCCCTAGCCCAGCGGGCAACGTGATGGCCAGAAGTCAAAGTCAGAGTCGGAGCCGAGGAGCCCTTGCTCAAGAACGCGAGGTGAAGTTTTCGACAGACCAGGTCTGGAGAGACTCTGGGCGGCCGAAACAGGACCGATTGGGTAGCGAGGGTAGCGAAGTGAGCAGAGTGGTATGATCCGAAAGCCTCCACTTTTGATGGACCAGCCTGATGATCTGATAAGATAATTCTCGCGAATCTGCAAGGATAACTCCTGTGTCGAGACCTGCTAGCGCCATCAGATAAGTCCAGCGGCGCCTCTGGAATGCCATTTCAATTCTGCCCCGTTCCTTGATCCACAGTCACACCCGTTTAAGCTGCTGTTTAACGTCCCACTGTCACACGACAAGACGATGGCTTCCGACGTGGACCAGATATCTCAGCTGCTGAAACCCTTCTTCCTGGACAAAAGTGGAAAGGGGCATCATTACATTATCGTCTTTGACCCAGGAAGCGTTGACAGAATACACACTAAGGCCAAGCAAGGCTGGGAACGAAAAGCCGAAGTTGTGACCGATTTTGTACCTCCGCCCGATAGTTTCAACGCGCCTCATGGAAAACACAGACGATCAGCGTCGCAACATTGTGCAATCCTTGTCGAGGATCCCGCGGGTTGCGACAGGAGACCCACCGTGGCAGCCAAGGTTTCGCTGGTCGGTGGGCAATATCGTGAGGATTTCAAGATGAAAGCCATGTAGCAGGAGGTGGAAATCATGCAAGCTTGCTGAGAATCTCCAGCTGAGAGAAGGCCTGTTCGTAGTCATAGTATGAAATATCCGGTGAGTGAAGAGAGGATCAAGTAACCTTGGAAGCGCCCCGTCACCAGGACACTAAGGCCTGGAGGGCGTTTGGGATTTTCTCATTTCCTCGCGGGGAGCTAGACCACTATCCGTATCCGAATGAGTCTGCAGTAGGATGACTCGTCTCAGAGGAATAACTGGGTAAATGTCCAGACTTTCTGACTCCATCGCGGCCATCCGATAGCCCGCGATGCGGGCGTGGGCCGATGCACTCGAGCATGCATGTGAAATCTCTTACCCACACCTCTGTCAGCATCGTTGCGTCTGAAGAAACGTGGCGGCGGAGTCAACGCCGAGGAAGTAGCAGTACTGATCAAGCCCGCCATCCATGATCGGAATGAGTCGGTCACCATGACTGCGCTGGCCTCGCTTACCGACCAGTCACCGCAGACACCCCACGACAAAACTGGACCCCCTGAGCTCTCCACCATGAAGATGCCCATACATACAGAGAGACTACCTTCTGCTCGGTATAGCCTTCTCATAATATCTACTTCATTCTTCATTGTTTAGCATACATGAACTCCCGGCCCTCCTCCGTTGTCACCCCGCCGCTGAATACATATCAACGTCTTGCCCTTGTGTCCTGGCACGACTCTGTTCGAGCTTTTGTTTCTAGGAAATTTGCAAATTATAGGCTGCGACTAGCTTTCAAGCCACCATCATAACGGTCCCCTTCTGATCAAGTCCTGCTTCTTCTGAGACCTTTTCGAGATGCGTTTCACTCCAGCAATCACTGCTCTGTCGTTGGCCATGAGCACGCGAGCTGAGACGCACGGCGAGGGGGACGAAGGCGCGATCATGGGCCCGGTTGCATTCCTGTGGCCGGACAACCGTAACTGGACAGCAGCTTACGACAATACGGGACCATGTGGCAGCCGCGCCGGCGTCACCAATCGAACACAGTTTCCTCTCAGTCAGTTTCAATGCTTCCACTTGGTCATTTACAACCTTGTTCACATCTTCTCTTAGCCCAGGGAGAGGTAGCTCTTTCCATCGCCGATGATGCTTGGAAGGTCGCCTTCTACATCTCCTTTGACAATGGTAAGATTACCAAACTACTCGAGTAACCCTGGCGTCGACTTACGTATCGCCAACGCTCCGTGTACAGACCCAACAACCCAGGACGAGTTCACGGAGCAGATCGTGAGCAACGTGACGGAGATTGAGCCTGGCCACCAGTGCTACAAGGTTGACTCCATTCCTAGCACCGTTGCTGCAGGATCGAACGCTACCATTCAGCTCGAGTATTGGGCTCATTATGAGGAAGAGAACAACGGGAACAATGAGACATTCTATGCTTGTGCAGATATCGTGAGCCTTCCCCTTACTCCTTCCAATACCGCCTAGCTGCCACAGGCGTGACTGACCAGACCACGCTACCGGGTAGTACTTTGTCGAGGCCGCCAACTTCACCATCCAGGTTCCATGTTTCAACGGTAAGCACGCCTACCTCTCTGTTCCTTCGTCGGCCTGGACTCCGTTGATGAGTCCCGATACAGTGACCGCTGAGAGCTTTGACTCGACCGTGACGGCAACAGCATCCGCTGCGACCGTGACCTCAACCTCGTCGTCTAGCAGCAGCTCGAGCGGCCTGAGCAAGGGAGCCATTGCTGGCATCGCGGTCGGTACAATCGCTGGCTCCCTGGCCATAGTCGGTGCAGCTGCCTTCATGCTACTGAGGAAGAGGAGAACTGGCGCTGCTGCATCTGATGTGCCGGCTCAGCAGGGCACGACTAAGAAGGGCACTGACGCTGCTAGTGTTACTTCGACCCACTAAGGGGTGATGAGAAACACGGCCGCACTCAGCAGCCTAGTCAATGCTATGGAGGATCCGAGTTCATGAGATCCGGGGTCCGATGAAACATCATGAGAACGATGATGGGACAGAGGGCATAAGTTTATTGTGTTCGAGGAGAGCCAGTGTTGCCCTAGATTAGAGCCCGATTAGGTCCGATTGCCTCCTCCGGTAGATAATGTTCACGTTTTATCATGTCTTGAATGGATTATGTTACTATGGAGCTAAAACTACATGGGCAACCCTCGCCCGGGGCCCTCCAACCTTCAACACGGTCGATCCAACTCTTCATTCCGCCTCACTCTGCAATTGTGCATCTATTTTTTTTTTTTTATCACTTCATGAGGACGACAATCGCAACTACACTCCACAATCTCGACCTTCTGGAGTGACTTCAATAGTACAGATCTGCAAGTGAATACCTCATGAGATCGTCTCGAAGGGGATAATACCATGCTATGCAATAACCCTCTCCTGTCGTACATAGTGCAGCCTTGTAAACAATCTAAAGGTTTCCCATCTGAAGCAGTCCATCCAGGCCAAAGTTTGCAGCGTTGCGTTTCCGCTACCAGCCTTTGTTTTAGCCGCCGAAGTGAAGTACTCTAAACTTAGCATGTCCCCTGAGGCCCACTTCGTGTCCGTCTAGAAACGCCGCCATCAGCGTCTTAGTACTGCTCTCGGTTCTTTACGACGTACCAGACCTCCAAGGCTCGATGCCCGGCTTTCAGTTTTGTCTGGTTTGGGCATAGAGGTCAATATCTGACGGAGGCTAGAGCAAGGGGTACGCAACTTGCCATGCGCCGACAAAATGGACAGCGTCGTATTCAGAAATCGAATATCTATAAGCTTGGACGCTGCATTTGAGTTGTCGGCTATGCGTATCTCCTTTACCACAAGGTAAGGTTAGAACTTTTAAACGGTGACTCGTGCTGTCCGAATGTAGGTTCCTCTAGCCTCTCAAAGGTTATAATACAGCTCGATGCCTCGACAGAACAAGGAGCATTGTATTCTGGTTGTTCCGCGCAATTGTCAGCCAAGCCTGTCCAATTTCCTCTCGTTTCCGCCCGCAATCCTGGTGGTTTTCTCAACCGTTGTCGCTCGTTAACAGCATCCCGTCATCTCTCTTTCTTGTCCTCGTGTAGCATCATTTGCAGCCGAAATGAAGGCCATCTTCCTCACCGTTTGTACTCTAGCTACCGCTTTTGCAAGCCCTAAGACTTCTGCTGGCAATCAACTGGCTCAACGGGACACCGCAAGTAGTCTCGATGCTCTGCTGTTGACTGTCAAAACACATACTGCCAACATCAGTAGGTAGCGATACCAAAGTCACGTCCACGTCCCTACGAGGTAATCAGGAATACTAATCATCAGAATATAAAACTGATGTTCAATTCAGATCGAACCCTCGCCAGCCTTCATCCCAACACGACCACATCGTTCGGCAACTCCACAAACGGCAACATTACTGGGGAATTTAACCTCGTTGCCATTGCCTTGAACGTATCATCTACGACCCTATCTGGCAGCAGCAGACGGAGCATCCCGCTGTTCGGCCGCGTCGATGACTGTGACGCGACAGGCCAGCAAGCTGTGTACGACGAGCTCGGTAGCCTGTTTGCGGAGATTGCGTACACCATGGAGGCCTGCACTTAGAACGATGCAGGGAAGAATGGGCTTGGTTTAAATCAGTTGTTGCGTCTCGACTTGAGCTTGTACTACCACTTTCCTGTATGAGACTTCGCCTCCAGTCTCAGCAGTGGTACCTGTCCTGCCTTCGGTAGTAAATCCAAATCAATATCTTAAGTAAACAAATCATCACTTGGTTGAATCAATAATACATCATCCTTCGTGCACCACGATATGAGTGTCAATTGCACTTGATGCAGAAGGGGGACCTTGTTTGCACGCACGGATAGTCACAATAAGGCATATTGAATCATAGGTATGGGCATGGAGACACAGCAAAAGTAGACCGCGTCGTTTTGATCGTGCAATCTATGACAGAGCCAGGGCTTAATTTTTCAGAAGTCTCAGCATGTGGGTTGCCCATCACCAACCTATTGATCCAAATTTCCTCTTCGTAGGTATGGTGTATTCCTCAAGGTCCCCGCTTGCGCCTGATATCCGTGACTAAAGATCAGCTATAGCCATGAGATGAGGGTTTGGATACTCACCATGAGATCCGAGGTCCATCAGGCTCATGGATTCGGTCTGCACGGACATTGAATGTTGGAACGTATTATCTCGAAGTCATTATATTCAGGCACTGCGCCGTAGTCTGGGCTAGCATACCATCTTCGTGGCTCTTTCCAAGCTCGCCATATGCCAATGCTACGTTTCAGGCTTCTGTCTCACTCCTTCTGTGTAGTCTCATTTTGGTCTTCGACCTCGCCAATGGTTCTCTTCGGACCGGTGAACCAGTACCGGCCACCTAAACCGAAAGGGAAAACCCACCCAACCAGACTGACGATAGTGACAATACCAATACATATCGGCGCATAGTTCAGAGTTTGCTTGGGAGAAGTCAGCCCGGGTCCATGGAGATTTTGGTGGTGATTGGGAGCAACTTACCGCAGTGACAGGATACAGTTGTGGTAAGACGAGCACCACCAACTGGAATACAATGTATAGACAAGAGGTTGTTCCGATGACCACGCTCCACTTTCCGAGATGGTAACGAGCCGGCTTGAAGTCATGCCTCCCGATGGTGTGCCTCGCTGCGATCGGGAAAAGGTATGAGACGTTCGTCGCGACCGTCTTGAATAAAGCACATTTAGTTGAATCCTTTGCAAGTTGACGGTCTGAAGATGTGCAGCGGGATATCGTAGGAGTAGAGGACCCCGTTGGTGGAGTGTTCCACTTCCTCGATCACCTCCCAGAGGGTCGCACGCGGCGCTCCTGGATATGATAGAATGGGCAGTGTCGGACTTGCAAGGGGTGCTTACCGCGGTAGCTGTAATGGCGCTGAAGGCAACAGTCGAGCCAATGACGGCGCAAGTGATCGCCACACTAAGGAATAGTACCAGATAGGCAGCGTTAACCGGAACCTTGTTCTTGTTCAGTTTTCGGAAATGCTTGGCGAAGGGCAGCACACCGTCCCTAGAGATGGCGAACGTGACCCGCTGTGCCGACATAAAACAACTAGCGGTTGCGCAAGTCGAGTCAACCCAAAGGATGACCAGGACAGCTACCGCTGCGTTCTCACCCAGGAGCTGGATCAGATACTCTGCCCAGTTGTTGGTGTATTCGGCGGAAACTATGCCATCGAAGTCTTGCATACAGAAGAGGACGAGGATCAGAGTCTGCAAGCAGTCAGCCCGGCTCGAAGCCTTGTCAGAGTGCAGACTTGCATACCGGAACCGATAAGGCCCAGGCGCACAGCGTCGCTGCCCACATCCCCTTTGCTACCGTGTCAGACGCGTCGTTGGTCTCCTCAGCGAGATGCGCTGATGCATCGTATCTGCCCAAGTTCAGCAAAGGTGGTCTAGAAGCCTGGTTGTGATTTGGGGGGAGGGGGGGGGGGGAGACCAACCCATAGAATTCCCATGCGCCGAAGAGGATACCGATAACCCAAGCATAGGAGTCAGAAGCCTGCTTTTCCGTGCCCTCGTTGATGCCGTTGTAGAACCTATCAAAGACGCCTTCTCGAGACTGGAACTTCCCCGCTGCCTTGATAGGGAACCAGATCCAGTAAACGGCAAAGAGGACGAAGAAAATGAACACGGCGAAGCGGAAGTACAACTTCAGGGCCCGCTGACCCAAAACGTTGGGCAGCATGGCAAGGATCATGCCGAGCGCCGTCAGCAGCCACGAGAACCAGCCCGTAGTCACCACGGCCGAGTCTGGGTATTTGATCTCCAAGGCACAGAGCAGGAAATTGGTTGCGCCCTGCTGAACACCCGGGACTACGCAGACCCACCCGGCCCAGTTCCACCAAGCGGTCATCCAGCTGAGGACGCGGCCGTATTTGTGTCCCCCGAGGCGGTAGGACCAGAAGTAGATGCCACCAGCCGTAGGGAATGCAGCAGCGATTTCTGCCATGGCAAGGGACACGATGAAGGACAGGCTAGAGACCCGTAAGCGTCCACTCTCGATCGGAGAGCTGTGCCGTGCTCGCGGAAGGGATTCTCGTCGCCATCTGTACGTACCCCCCGATCATGGTCCAGTTTGCAAAGGCTGCCTTTGGCCCGCCGGTATACATGGCGAATCCAAACAGAACCGGCATGCCTGCGCTCGGGTCCAGTCAGCTTGGCGTCCCGATCCTCTGGACAGGGCCGTGTCGACATACCGGAAACAAAGTTCATAGTAATATAAGTCGCTGCCCAGTTCTCAAAAAGACCGAGGTGGCGAAAGAGTTCTGCCTCACCGTCAGCAACATCTCTCTCTCTCTCTCTCTCTCTCTCTCTCTCTCTTCTACCCTCCGTCGGAAGGAGACATGCCTTGCTTGTAACCGAGCCTCGCGAGATGCTGCTCGTCCTTGGACAGGACCGCCGTCTCCCCAGCGGAGAAGTCTCCATCGCCCGTCGATTTTACTTGCGACTCCACCTTTATGTCCTCCATGTGTGTGCATGCGTGGGTGTTCTTCTGGCCGGGGGGGGGGGGGGGAAAGGGAATTGAGCAGGGTCAGGATGGTCACGTCCGTCGCAAGATACTCAGATAGATATATACGCATCTCGTCCCTAGCTCTAATTATGGTGTGGAATCTATGGGGCTAACCTGTCTATACCTAAAATGACATGCATAAGCGAGTTATCACTGGTATGTGCCTCGGTCGCAAGTACTGCCGGACAAGCGTGCCTCAGTGCTCGATAAGATGTGTGGCTCCTTAGTACTCGTGTGTTGTGGTGGTATCGCCGATAAGGACCGGCGGCATGGAGGTAAGGTGTAAGGGGGGGGGGGGCTTCTGGCCAAGGTCACACGACGCAACAGAAGCATGCAGCCGAGCTTGCAATCTTACGGGCATGGGCGGTGAAGATGCTGTTTCACCGAACAACACGGATGCCGTACTCAATGGCGGTAGACCGATTGATAGCACCCAAGCAAGCAGATTACTGTAGGCCATCATCACATGTGTACACGTGCCGCCCACGGGAACAGGCAGGAAGACAGACCCGAGAATGCACGGGTAACCTTATCTGTTCGACGCCCATCGGGAAAGCCATCTATCTTCTCCTGTCTATCTCCTACCATGGGACTAGATGGGGCTGGAGGAAAGACCGGGGGACCTAGACCGGCGGCCTTGGCGGTTTATGCTCCTTCGGCGACGGGCCATCATCGCCTTCATCCCCATCGCCCGAGAGCCGCAGCCTCGCCTCGAGATCATCGTCCGACCCGACATCGAAGGCGTCCATCGAAACTCTCGCGGCAGCAGCCGGCCCCATGCCCTTGACAGGTTCGTGCTTGTACAGCTGTATATTGATAAACATCACAAACAGCCCAATATCGTACGCGAGTCGGAGGGCCCCTCCCACTACAAAGGCGATCCAGAACCTGTCGTTGTCCGCAAGCAGGCCCGTAAAGCTTGGCCCCGTAACGTTGGCAAGAGTCCGGAGGGTGCTGGTGATGCCCATGACAGCGGTGCGCTCCTCCGGCTTGACGACAGCGGCGATGAGTGCAGCACGTGGTGCCTGGTCCATGTTGTTGAGTCCCACCCTGAGGAGGAGGAGGGCGAAGGTGAGGAGCCTGTTCTCCGGGAGGGGGAAGACCAGGACGGCCAGGGAGGACGGGATATGTGTGAAGACCATGGTGTTGACGAGGCCGATGTGCCGTGACAGGGGCCCTGCGAAGATGGTGGAGCAGGCGGCGAGGAAGTAACTAGCTGAAAGCACGTCCCCGAGGGTCGACTTGGGCAGGTGGAATTTCTCGTCCATGTAGTACGTTGTCAGACTCATGGACACCATGCCGTCGGCAAGCGAGTCGACCATGAGTAGGAACCACATGGCGTACATGACATTCCGCGTCTCTTTCGATATCTGAGCAATCCTTCTGGCCTTCTCCGGCTCCAGCCTCGTCTGCCCGGTGCTGTGGTGCCGGTCGTCCACAGGGCCGAGCTCGTGGCCCTCCAGCAGACCTTGCGCTGCCTCACCGGCCCCGTCCTCCTGGACTACGAGGGGGACCTTCAGCTCGCATCTCGGGGAGAGGACAGAGGCTGCCACGAGGGCAAGGCTGCCCATCAGAGCGTAGACGGCAAAGCAGACGTGGTACGCGCCGAGGAGGGTCCATCCTTCCTTGGCCTGAAGCCACGAGACCAGGCGTCCCGCTGCAGCGGTTCCCGAGGCCGAGCCGAGGGCCGCCGTGGTGATGTACCAAGACAGGACGTCAGCGCGTGTCTCGGGGACTGTCAGCTCGGACAGTGTTGACTCCTCGATTGCCCTAAAGGGACCGGTGTCCCCGCCCGTAGCGCTGAGCACACCCACGACGGCGGCGGGAAGTAGTACCCAATAGTTGTCGCTCAGCGCAAAGGTCAGGCCGGCCAAGGCCATTAGGCCGGCGCCGGCCAGCAGGGTCCGTCGGCGGCCCACCCTGTCCGCGACAAAGGAAATGACGAGGGAGAGGATAACATCGCCAACGAGCGTCAGGGTCAGAAACAGGCCGATACGGGCATCCGACACCTGAAGCTCGTTGAAGAACAGGGCGAGGATGAGCGAGCTGGCGCCATAGGCGAACATACGACAGCAGCGGGCGAGGATGATCAGCCATGCGTCCCGGCCCGTGATCCAGAGTGACGCGAGTCCTGGTTCTTGGTAGGCATATTTCTTAAGGAAGGCCGCTATTGAAACCATGACTTGGTCGCCGGGGTACAGCAAGGTAACCTTAGGAGAGTCGGAAGAAGAAGATTCATCAGGTGGCTGAAGGGCTATAGCGCTCAAGCCGATAGAGGACAATAGGATCAGAGATATTTCCTTTTCACGATACCCTGTGTTTCTTTCTTTTTCCTTTTTCCCTTTTTTTTTTTCTTTAAAATTAGAAGAGGAGGGGGAGGAATAGGAAGAAGAAGAAGAAGAAGAAGAAGAAGAAGGAGAAGAAGGATCTCAAACAGACACACGTGAGGAGCACGTCTTGATGATACAAAGGCCCAAATCCAATCCATCGCGCTTCCCACTGCAACGTACTGGCGCCGGTGTCGGCAAATTATCACCCGCTCGCGCAAGCAAACGCCATCCGGATCCTCCGCAAGTTATGCCGTCTCCGAACGCTCGTCCGCTTGACCGGAGCCGAATGATCCGTACTTAGGAGGTACGTACTCAGCATATACAGTAGTGTCCTGCGCTCCATCTTTTTGCGTGTCAGTCCAAGGCTTCCCCCCCTGGACGTATCTCCCAAGTCAAGCGGCTTGGCTAAGAGCACGACCTGTCTGGACACGTACCCGTGCCATGGCTGCGACGACGCGAGGGAAGATACCTCGAGTCCAAGGACAGAGCAGCAAGTCCGACCGTCCAGCTCGTCTTTGATTCATGATCAATGACGTAACGCCGTCGTGCGACAAACGATCAGCGCATGTGAGCGCGTTCCTGCGTCTGCTGGACTCTCACAGTTCTACAGTACATAGTATATCACATACGTCATTCAGGAGGGGTGGGAAGGGGGTTCATGTTGTGTCTCATTTGTGTACGGCGAAGATGACATTACAGTACGTTCGCCACAGCAGCTCATATGAAATGAGTTGCTTGCCGGGCCATCATTGGTCAGTGAAGCACCCCGAGCACGGATTCAGCCCTCCGTTCCTCTAGCCTGTGCTGTGCAATATCGACTCTCTTTCTGACCACTGCGTCTTCCGTCTCCCTTGTTCACCTCCGTAGAACGTTCCCCTTCCCACAGTCTCAGCGCGTCTCCTCGTGGATCTCCTCGCCTGCACTCAGGATGGCCGAAGTCGCTGCGGGAGCCCTTGTGGCTGAACAGGTCGTGTCGACAGGCCTGGAGGCCGGGGCCGCTGCCTCGATTGCCAGACCAACACAGCCGCTCAAGGCTTCCTTAAGCCAGATCGCCACCTCCGCGCTACAGGATTCTCTGTGAGTGACCGTCCTTGTGCGCCGGGTTGGGCTCAACGCCGGCGGCGACAGACTGACCACTTTCTAGGCAGGCACTGGCACGCTCGTATCACACCGTCACTGTCATCGGTGACAAGGCATACATCTTTGGCGGCGAGCACGCCGGCGGAAAGCTCTGCAGTACCGATGTTCACGTCTCATCTCTCCCATCAGAGGCGAAGCCTGCGGCAGAACCCGCCTGCTACCAAGCACTTCCGGTCAGGGACGCCACCACCGGAGAACTGCTGGTCCCTCTTCCCCGCAAGGGCCATGCTGCGTGCGCAAGGGGCAAGTATCTCCTGGTCCACGGCGGCAGCGCCGAGGACGGGACCCCAATAGACGAGGGCGCCTGTATCTGGCTGTGGGATTCAGAGAACTTGCGTTGGGCCAAGGTCCACGCCGCCACTCAGATCGGGAAGACGCTCGCACCGAGGGCGGGCCATGCGGTCTTCGTGGATGAGAAGCAAGATATTCTGGTCTTGCACGGCGGGAGGACGGCATCGGGCCAGACGGGGGAGACATGGCTCTACGACTTCAACGCCGTAGCCTGGACCCAGTTGCCATCCTGCCCGGCAGCCCCCGAGGTATCCGCCCTTGTCGGTGACACGCTCTACGGCATCAGCACAGACTCGGAGCTCGGGGGGTCCATACACGTCCTGAGGCTCGGCTCAAACGCGACAGAGCGTGCCAGGCCGGACGCGTTGAGGTGGGACAAGGTGGACTTCCCTACCAACCCGCTAGCCCCGGGGCCAAAATCACGCGTCGGTGCCTCACTACTGCCAATATCGACCGGCTACGGCCGATACTACCTGGTGTACCTACTCGGGCGCGAGGCGGGCCAAGACAAGGAGGGCGGTCAACAGCTGTTCCGCTCTGACGTTTGGTCGTTGCAGATCCCTTCACGAGGCTTCAACCCCGCGGCTGTCAAGGATGCCATCCGAGACAAGCTCCCCGGAGTTGTGCAGTCGGGGACCTACAGCTGGGCAGAGGTGGAGATCGTGCCGATAGAGCAGCTTGGGCACGAGGGAAAGGTTCATCCTGGGCCGAGGGGTTTCTTCGGGGCAAGCCCCTGTACCGATGGAAAGGGCGTTACATTCTGGGGAGGGCTGAACGCCAAGGGGGAGCAAGAGGCCGATGGATGGATGCTGAGGATTTTGTAAGGCGGGTTTCCCTGAGGGATGGTGGGATCTGGTAGACCAGATCAGGTCAGGCCGCCGTCCATAGCACCGCGCCACCTTCCGGTCCCCGCTCACCTCAAATTCAGGTTGTCATTCTTCCCCACGGGGCTCAGCCAGCGTCATCTCAAGGTCTGGTGAAGCAGCGCCAAAGTCTGCTTGCCCATGCGAATATCAGTATCTGCCGGGCCATGCTCCGGTAAGCCGCCAATGGCTTTAGATGCCCATTCGCCGCCCCCGTCACAGGTCACTTCCCACCCGCGACCCCCCTTATCATCACTTACATACACGAGAGCAAGGACTAGCCGCGATATCGACGGATGGGATCAAAGCCGAGCCCGGCTATCCAACCTCTGGGGACCCAGCAGCTGCTTTAGGTCGGGGACGAACACAAAGCCATCTTGGACGGTAGAACATTCACAATGACAAACCCGACGGCGGACCGAAAGATCTGCCGAGCATAGGCAGCGATATAGAAGAAGGGCCATAAGCTTAAATAGATTCCTTGAAACAGGTCGTGATATCCGGACGACGAGAAGTTGGGGGGGGCTCACTGAGGGCCAGGGCCAGGGCCAGGGCCAGGGCCAGGGCCAGGGTCAGGGTCACTTCATCTATCTCCATTCTGAACAACCAGCATGCGTTGTCCAGTCTGTCATGTCAGCCTTGACACGTCCAGTATGATTTCGTGTTGTCGAGACTTGAGAGAGGCAACAGATAGTATTACAACCACCCATGTTTCAAGGCCAATGGAAGCCTGAAAGTCACCTATCTCCCGGTTGTCGCCTGTTGGGCTGGGCCTGAAAGCAAGTCGACAGCCCGTGCCTGCAGACAGGTCCTTTGTTTACCTGGCCGCTGCAGCCTCGATAAAGAACTGAAAGAGGTCTCTTTTATTTGTGTCTGGGCCTCTGGGAGCGGCGCCTTCAGATCCCGAATGAGCCTGGGTGTCTCCCTTTTCGGTCAAGGACCTTTGGGCTGCACCGTCTCCTGGCTTCTACAACGACCTTCCATGCCCAATACCACGAGCACATCACTTACGGATCAGAACCCAGACATCAAACACAATCATAACGACTCCACACAGCCCATCGTGGTCATACCTCAGGAACTCGGTATAATGGCAGGTGACCCATTTGTAAATCTACGGTCCTTGCCTCGAGGCTATTCGTTCGTTCGCAAGGGCAACGCTTACGTCACTGGAAAATGCCGCAGACAGACCCAGGCGACCAGTCAGACCGTCTACATAACTCTTGACAATAAAAAGAAGCAGGTCGGCATCGCTGTCCCCACCGTCATCCTACGTCGCGTGCGTCAACAGGAGTCTGAGACACGAGCAGGCCGGGCCGCCAACGTACAGAGGCGAGACGCCTCCATCGAGAAGGAATTTGAGAAGACCATCCTGAATGAGTTCCCCCGGATCCCACCCGCATCGCTGCCCAAGATTCTGGAGACGGCACTGCAGAAGGGAAAGGGAAAGGTCGGCAGGACGCGGACCCTCACGAGCCTCGAAAAGGCTCGCTTGGCTGTGAGGGCCCACATTCGCCATACCGAGACTGCTTACGATCAACTCCTGGGGAGTGGGCATACGAGAGATAAAGCACGAGACCTGGTTGGGCCCCGAGTTGAGTCCATCGCTCGCTCCTGGGGCAGACGCTCTGGCCCATCGGCACGACCCAGGTCTGTACGAGCAAAGGCAGCAACTGTCAAGCCATTGACCCCGGGATTGACGGCTATGCTCTCAGCAAAGTCACCGGCCCCTGGGCCATCAGACGCGAATCGGAAGAACATCCTCACGCAGCTCCTTATAGCCACACCACCCCCTGTGTCAGAAGCAGCGAGGCACGGCAACCGACCACTTCCCAACTCGCCAAGTCTCGTCATCGATCTCACAGGTGATGACTCTCCAGGTCTTGCGCGGCATGGCGACGGCCCCTGCGGGAGTTGCGCTGCAGCAGGGACGCGCTACCTGGTCGACGCAGCGCATCGAGCAATTCATCCAGGTACTTGCGCGGAGACTTCTAGACGGCCCGAGCCTGAGCCCTTTCCGCAACCTGCGATGCGAGTCCTGTGACAGAAGCACCAAGTCACCTCATAATCTGCCGATAGACGAGGACAACCTTGTGCAGATTAGAGGGCAGATGATTCTTGAGATGCCAGAGAAGGGATCCATCCAGAGGACCGGGAACAGCTGAGGAATTCTGCTACCAAAATGTTGGATATAGCTGGGTCCTGCGAGACAGCTTGCATGAGATGCAAAATGAAAGACCCGGATTATCTGAATGCCATGAAATGCAAGCAATGAGATTCCATCCGGACCGTGACGTTAAATACGACTCACCCTTGGCCAGGATAACCGTGCCGCCTGGGGCGTTCGCGGAGAGATGAAACGCTGTTTTCTGCAAACAAGAAAGGAGACAGCAAGTTCCCTAGTCGGATCGAGCACGTTCTGGGCGTCAGAGATCCCAGCTTGGGCCATCTCAGCCCCTTTGTTTGTTGTCTAGACCAGGGCTCTCTATGGGAGCCCGGCTGTTCTGCTGCGCAGTTCCCCAACGACCTCCGGAGGTCCGGGACCCGGTGGTGGCGAACCGGACGAGATGGTGGACCAGCAAACGGAGATCAATAAATAATGCCATTCCCCTGGATCTTCGGTGTTCCTTTTGATGCCAAAGATGGATTATCAACAAGTGCGTTAAGCCTTTGTCAACAACACACCTCCGTCATCATGGGCTCCATGCCAGCTACTTTCGATGAGATCACATTCTCTGGTAAGTCAGGTCGCTCTTCTTTATATAAGACATGGACAAGGTTGCTCACAGTGTACTTGAGATTATCTCGGGTTGAATGCCACTCTCTTTGAGTGGGCCGATAGCTATGATGCCAAGGACTGGGAGCGTTTGAGCAGATGCATTGCTCCTACAATCCGGGTAAGTTCCCAACCCCCTCCCCTCCGGAAGAAGAGGAGATGAAGAAGAAACCAAAAGAATTCCGAAATTCATCCTCTCGCAGGTGGACTACCGCTCCTTTCTTGGCAAGATATGGGAAGCTATGCCCGCTTCCGAGTTCCTCGCCATGATCAGCGACACCTCCGTACTAGGCAGCCCCTTGCTGCGCACACAGCACTTTATCGGCGGCTCGCGCTGGGAGAAGGTCTCGGATACTGAGGTCATCGGGCACCACCAGCTGCGCGTGCCGCATCAGGTCTACACGGACTCGTCACTCAAGAAGGTCAAGCTGAAGGGCCATGCACACAGCTACAACAAGCACTGGTACAGGAAGGTGAACGGTGCGTGGAAGTTTGCGGGCCTGGCACCGGACATCAAGTGGGGCGAGTATGAGTTCGACAAGATCTTTGAGAGTGGTAGGGAGAATTTTGGTGAAGGGGAGAAGATGGATGAGGAGACGGGGGATGTAGAAGGAATTAGGGAGGTGCAGGCTGCGGTTGCTGTTTAGATGCTGCGCGTGCCTTCGAACTACACTACATGTCTTCGATGCCCCATGAAGAGAATAGAAACTGTGATGCAAATCCCTTGAGGAAACACGGGGAGACTCGGTGAGACGCTACGGCCGAGTGCAGGGTGGGAGGCATTTGCTTGTCTCGAAGTTCGAGCATATTAAAGCCTTGCTTGAGCTTTTGTGTCGACAAGATTCCGTTCGGGCCAAGGCCTTGCTGTTGTGGGCTTCGTAGGTGAAATCGCTTGGACAACACTCCTTTGTGGGGGACCCAAGGGGTTTTCTCTAGACCGCTGCTCTTGAAAGCACTCTCCTTCCGTACACTACCCGATGTGACGTGAAGATGCCATAAGTTCGTGGGTCCGCTTGAAGTGGCTCGGGCGTGTGCAATCGCGGACGTGGAATTTGGACACAACGGCTCACACCGAGCGAGGCAATAGTGTCCAAAGGGTGGGGATAATCACATAAGACCCTACATTACGTGCCAAGGCCAGTAGAGAGATGCCTTTGCCTCCTAGGATCTGTGTGGTGATCTTTGATGATTCACTTACTTCAGTAGATCCACGTTGGGTGAGTCGGCAGGTCCTTTCTCCTTGCGCTGCTTTTCCGCCCTCGCCCGCCACGTCCCCCCCCATTTGATGGTAGCACACAGTCCCAACGCGCCCAGCACCATGAGCACTGCCGAGATAGTACTGAACCAACCCACGCCGATCGACTCAATAGCAGGCAGCACGACCGCCGAGCCTACGGCGCCAAACAGATAGCGCACCATGAAATTTCCCGCCACTGCCTCGGCGCTCTTATTCCGCGCCTGCGCGACATCCAGACAGTACGTGTTCAGACTTGGGAAACAGAAACTCTGCGCCACGCCCTGCAGGAACATGAATATCACCGGAAGCGGGATCCCGCCCACGGCCCTGTCGACGGACCAACCGTAGATCAGCATAGAGGCCGGAATAACGATGCCCATGAACTCAACGCAACTCCTGAGACGGTCCTCAGCGACACGCTGGCCGTCTCGTTTGGTGATCCAGCGCTTCACGATGTAGTCTGCCCACCGGCCGCCGCCCAGCGTTCCCACGACACAGCCCGTCCCAGGCGCGAGGTAGAATAACCCAGACTGCAGCGGTGTCTGGAGATGGAAACGTGGGTTGAGGACATAACGGATGGGCGTGAGGAGACTGTACTGGTTCCATACAAGTGTACCTGATCCCAGGGCTACTAGGACGAGGTTCGGAGACTTTAGCAGCAGGCCGATCGGGCGCAGGGGGCAGGTCACCCGGGCGAGGTACTTGGCCTTGTCCATCCTCGTAGGAAGGTTGGAGAGGATCACTTTCTTGCTATTCTTGTCCATGACCATCGTCTCGCGCAGCAAGAAAAATGGACCAATGATGCCGACTCCAGCGAGGCCTGTCTGCAGCCAGAAGATGACGCGCCAGGAGGTGAATGTACAGATGATTCCCCCAATGAGCGGGCCGATCGTGGGCCCGATGAGGGCGCCGGTGTAGAACCACGAGAGGGCCGTGGCGCGCTCGGTCGGATGAAATAAGTCTCCTATTATGGCAGGCCCAATAACCAGGAAAGCTGTGGCGAAGAAAGCAGTGAACATCCGGAATATGAAGAATGCTGCGATATTTGGGGCCAATGCCGTGGCAATGGAGCAGAGGAAAAATATGGCGCCGGTTGTCAAGCAGGACTTGCACATGTGTCAGCGGAAACTTCACTCCCACGTTTGATATCAACGAGCCGAATAGAAGGCGGGCGAATACTGACCGTCTTCCGTCCGATCACTTGGCATAGAGGTCCCCAGAAACACGGGCTGAGTGCCATAAAGACGAGGTATAGCGCATTGCTAAGGCTAACCATGGACCCCGTAGTATGAAACGACGCAGCGACCTCCGGAATGGCGCTGAGGATTGTCGTGGAAGATATGGGCGACAGAAGACCACACCACGCCATAACGGTGACCATGAGCGTCTTCCGGTGCGATGGGAACCGGTCATAGGGGCTCACCGAAGATTCGGCGCCCTCGATCTCAGAATCGTCGGATGTCACCACGGCAGCCTCGACCGTAGAGTCCAAAATTTGGGCTGTCTGACCCAGCTTGGCGCCCACAACGTCTAAGACTTGAGTCAGTACTCCGTATGCTATTCGAGGTTCGTTATAGAGCGATGGCGTACCTCTCTCGCCGGGCGCCCTTTGGCTCGGGTTCACCTCTGTGACAACCATTTCGGTAGTGACTCTGATATTTGAAGTCGTGCACTAGATCATGGGCAGATTCTGTCTTGACAAGAAGAGACAGATCTAACGCTGGTACTTATATGCGTTTCCAAATTCAAGCCCAAGTTCCGAGCTCCGGAGCGGGTCTATCATACGAACAGCAAGCAGCGGTCAGAGTCGCGCCGACAACACATCACAGGGCAATTTTTCGCTCTCTAGCTTCCCTACAGCAACCCATTGCAAACTTGGGCAGCAAATGAAAGAAAGCGAAGACTCTTTACGCATCGAAAGGTCAGGCTTCCAGTCTCGGATATAGCACGGGAACGCTCGCGGGAGTAGTCGTGCTTCGTTGCTCGTATGAGCTGCTGGGCTGCTGTGACTCGGGTACCGGTAACCGGGACAGGACCCGGTCTGCCTCTTTGGCGACTCAGATCTCCCGGCAACAATGGTGAACTTCGCCGGGTTTTATCGCATAGAAGCATCTGTACACCAAATCAAGTAAAGACTGGCTCGAGAACAAGCCCCAGCCGGAGGAAATTTGCCTTGGGGTTGTGAGAGCGGTGCGGGAGGAGACGAATCTCGCGTCGGTCAGCGCTTGTTAGTCGTCAAAAGCCATGATGGTTTTTTGGAGTCCAAGTCCTGACAAAATCATAATTTGAAGCCACAAATAAGTCTGAGGCTACTTCGAGCTTCCAAGAATACAGGCCATTCGAGGACGTGCTAAGACTAGCTTAACAGCTCCTTGATGTCCTCGATGCGCTGCATTTTCCTTTCTTCATCGTTCATCATTCCCAGAGATGTGGCACTGCCAATAGCGCATGTCAGCTTCTGAGCTAGTTCGATCGGAGAGATGCCTGTATAAGTTGGGTTGAATGGGGGTTTTCGATGTAGACGCACATGAACTTCTTCCTTTCCTGCACCTTCAGCATCCTCTCCTCTACACTGTCCTTCACAATGAAACGATAAACCCTCACCTCATCCTCCTGCCCCATACGATGCACGCGGTCAATGGCCTGAGCTTCCACTGCGAAGCTCCACCATGGGTCCATCATGAAGACTCGCTTCGCCGATGTCAAGTTCAGTCCCACGCCACCAGATTTTAGAGAAATAAGCAGGACCGTGAACTTCTCGGTATCGCGAAATTCGGTTAGCACGCCTGCGCGAGACTTCTGGGCTAGGGATCCATCAAAGCGTAGGAACTTCATGTTGGCTTTTGACAAGGCAGGCTCGATGAGTGTCATGAAGGAGGTGAACTGGCTGAAGACGACAGACTTCATCCGCGGGTGTTCTTTGCGCAGGGCCCGTAGGTGCTTCATCAGGGCGACGACCTTGGCAGAGGAAGAGTTGACGCCGAGCCGCTGAAGGCTGATGCGCGGAGTCGTCTGCCCAGGCCTCACCTCAGGATCATCGTCGTGCCGGACGACCTCGAACAGGTCTCGAGAATTAATAGGCTCACGACAGTTGAAACATTTCGGGGTGGCATGGCGATCACTCTGGTGTTTAATATAATCGAGGAGGCATTTTTTACAAGCTGAGTGCCAACATCCTGTCACGGTCTGCTCAATCATGGGCTCCTCGCAACAGACCGGGCACTCACTCGCGGCCTCGTCTCGGATCTGCTGCAGCACATGGGCCCCAAAGGCATTGGCATCCTTTTCATCGTCGGTAGCCGCGGTGAATCGTTCGATTAGCGACGACAAGTCCATATCATCAGCAAAACCAGTAGCTGCGTCGGCGCTCGCGGCAGCTACTTCTTCATCTGCCAAGATCTCGTGGTTGCGGACAAGAGCTGGGTGACAACAGCTCTGACGCAGACGTAGAAGCTGGGCAAAGATGGTCGTGAAAGCTTTCATGACCGTCCCCGCCCGGACGTTATCTTGAAATGTTCTCTTGGCGCGGGTGAAGATGTAGTCATAGATGTTTCGCTCAGCCTCCGAAAACTCGACATCGACAACCTTTAAATGCTTTGCAGGCAGAGCGACAAGCGCGTCACCGGCGGGGGTCTTCATGTCCTTGGTTCGCCGCATGACCAGCGGCTCCAACACCGTCTGCACAACGTCCAAGGCCTTCACGAAATTGCCCGACTCGAAAGGCACGGTAATGAATGTACGCCAGAACGAGAAATTGTTCCAGGGCTCCACCCTGAGGAACCGAACGAGACTGAAAAGGTCCTCGAGTTTGTTGACGATAGGGGTACCGGTGAGCACCCATCTGTGCTCGGTGGAGAGCTCGTAGCACGCCTTTGCGGTCTTTGACTGCCGATTCTTGATGTTGTGAGCCTCGTCGAGGATGATTCTAAAAAAGTTTACCGAAAAAAGGCCGCGGTGGCCAACCATGCTGCCACCCTTGGACGCTATCTGTGTGAACTCGGAGAGAACAATACCATAACTGGTAATGAGGATGTCCGGAACCGTTTTTGCGTTGGCTGAGCAGCAAAGGGCCCGAAGATCGGCTATCTTGTCGTTCCCGTAATACACCATCGAGTTCAGGGTCCCTTCCTTCGACGCGTTCTCGGCCTCGCTCTGCCACTGCGCAAGAAGCGACATAGGTGCGACAACCAAAGTGGTGCGGGAATTCACGCCAACTGCTGACGAAGGCAGACGTAGAAGGTCGTTGACGGACATGATGCCAGTGCTCGAGATCCTGGCATCCTCGGCGGCTTCTAACCGATGTGTGTGAATTAAACTGAGCATTTGGATGGTCTTGCCGAGGCCCATCTCATCGGCGAGGATACCGCCTAGGCAATGCTGCTCCTGGACGGGGAAGTCGAGAGACAAGTCCCCAGAGTAAGGATTCATGTAGAAGCATGGCTGGTCAGCCACGCGAGGCACGTTCTTGTCGTCAAAGTCTTTAGCCGGCCAAGTATATTCCTCCCAAAGAGGATGCATCGATGCTTCCCGCCGTTTCTCCCTCTCATCCTTTTCCTTGGACAACATCCAGTGAAGAGCCTGTTTCTGGTAAGGACGAAGCGTCATTGCGAATGATTCGCTCGGTTCTGCCTCTGGAGTTGTGAAGTCAAATGATTGTGCCTTCCTGTAGAGCGAGTCAAGCTGGTCCTGTCGTAGTTCTTCACCGTCCTCGTCCTCTGAAGGCGTGGACGACCCGGCTTCCCCATTTCTTGGTTTTGGGGGTTCTTTGTCGCGCTTCTCCGCAAGATCAGCTGCGTCGAGCAGGCCCTGGCGCTGGTGTCGAGCAGCGGCAGCATTCATCTTGGACGGGTCCAAGCCGATCTCCTGGAACAGCCTGACCAAGGACACCTGGCGCATACGAAGCGGCGCGACGTTTTCTTCGAGGAGACGTCCGGGGTCGCGCCGCTTCGTATGCGCCAGGTGTCCTTGGTCAGAATTATCTGAGAGTCGAAAGCCTCGTCGCTCGAACGCCGACCTGAGCAAGGAACAGCGCAATTGGAGGAAGACGGTGTCGTTGGTTCTGAGCCTCTCAGGTGCGTAGACGCAGGTCCCCTCGAACTTGCAAACCTTCTGGTCAATCAAACAGGAGACCCAATCCGCGGTGTCCTTGGCCAGGCGACCAATCTCCATGCCTTTGTCGTTGGTGAATCGAACGATGACATCAACCTTCTTCACGGCGGCTAAGCTGGCTTTCTTGGGAGGCTGGATCTTCTGCCGCTCGATCTTAACAACATCGCCGTGATGGAGCAGACCGGTGCCACTTCTTGTCGCCCACCCTTCCGCACCAAAGGCACCGATATACCGGGAGTCGGGCATGGACCTGACAAGGTCGTGTGGCGCTGCATCGGCATCTGGTGGCCTGGTCTCGTGGGCTTCCGTCTTCGACATTACGGCCAGCTGGGTAAATATCTGCTTGCCGGTCTTCTTGTTCATGTTCTTCCAGGTCCCGTCAAAGTACATATTGACGGCCGTCTCGATATTATTGCCGCAGTTATCTCGAATGATATCCAGTACATCAGGATTAACTTTGTCCCCGACGAGGGTCTCGAAGGTGACCTGGTCGAAGGCCAAAGACGTCGCGCGGACCGATCTCGAAGGCCCAGCTTCGACGTCGGGCAGCCGCGACGACGACGAGGGAAAGGGGGAGGGGGGGGAAGAGGGGGGGGGACGATGTGCATGATCAACGAGAGACTTGGCCGGCGCGGCGGGGAGCACGGGCGCTGGGCTGGAGGGGCCTGAGAAGGCGGCGTCATCCTCAGGATCTGCAAAGAATCGCCTCTTTTTTGCTGGAGGCTCGCCGTCAGCATGGGACTCGATTGCGCGAGTCACCATGGCGAGAGGTTGACGGGTTTCGAGTCGCGATAGTGTTGCGGATGAGTTGTTGTCAAGGTGGCGATGTTGTTGTCGTCGTCATCGTCGTCGTCGTCGTTGTCGTTGTCGCCGAAGCAGGACCTTGGCTGAGAGAGTGCCTGGACGGGGGGCAGACGCGACGAGAGGCGAGACGCGACTTTTCTGGCATCACCACTCTCACCCTATCAGCTGACCGCGTTTTGTCATAGCACCTGGACAGCCACGCAGCTATAGTGGGTCCAAAGCCTGTTAGGCCCCGCTAATATCCGCTGGCCCACGCTGGAACCCAAGGCCTGAGCCAAGGGGTCCCCCCAATATTCAGCGTTATAATGGCCTCTCCACGCCCAGGAACCGGCCCTAGCCGACAAGGTATGGGAGGCTGGGTTCTGATGGCCAGAGATCAGCACCCACCTCACCTTGACCAAAACTCCTCAACATGCTAGTTGCTATCCCGGCGGCTCGACATAACAGTCCCATCACCTTACATGCCCTCGTCATCCAAAGGCTGGGAAGGCACATCACTTCTTCCCCGGTCCTCCCTGTCACAGCTCGACAACTCACCACCACCTGCATCCTTCTGAAGAGGCAACGCGATGGCGCCGCACCCCTTATAAGACCCGACACCCAACCAATGTCCTTCTCTCGGGGCCTGAGGCAGGGCCCGGCCAGGCCAGCTGCTTGGCGCATTGGCAAGGCCAACATCAGCCCCAGTCTCACATCGAGAAGACGGATTGTCACAGATGCAGATGTGGAGGGCGCTCGGAAGTATTGTGTCAACCAGCTAAGGTTTGTCATTCTCTTCTCGTCGTGATAGGCCTGATCCCACCTGAGGCCCATTCCTGATTCGTCCACAGACAAGGCGACTACGACTCATATCTCATCCGCCAGTTTGTGCCTCGTTCTGCCCAGAATGCTTACGATGCCCTGCGGACCCTCAACCTCGAGCTCGCCAGGCTCCCAGAGACTGTGTCAAACCCCACAATAGGCCAGCTCCGTATTCAGTTCTGGAGGGACACCGTCAACAAGACCTTTGCTGGCAGTCCTCCCCGGGAGCCCATCTCCATCCTCCTCCACAAGGCCATGACGGATTTGGCCCAGAGGACCGGCTCAAACACCGCCGCCAGCCCCATCAGGTTCTGGCTGTTGCGCTTCATCAACACCCGGGAGAAGTTCATGGACAACAGGCCCTTTCCCAGCCTGGCTGCTCTTGAGGACTACGCCGAGAACACCTACTCCACCTTGATGTACATGACACTGGCTGCCATGGGCATGCGTTCCGTCCACATGGACCATCTCGCCAGCCACATTGGCAAGGCCTGTGGTATAGTGGCTGTCCTCCGAGGAGTCCCTATCCTAGCCGCCCCACCGAGGCCCGTCCAAACTCCAGGCGGCACCGTGGCCGGGAACAACAGGAGCCAGGCCCTCCTCTTACCCCTCGACGTGATGGCCGAAATTGGTCTACGGGAAGAGGATGTCTTCCGCCACGGGCCCGATGCTCCAGGCCTCCAGGACGCAATCTTCAAGGTGGCGACACGTGCCCATGATCATCTCATCACAGCTCGGGAGATGCTGAACAACATCCACCAGGGCATGGATCCTGGTCACGAGTATGAGCATCAGGGTGAATCTGATCATCTGTATGAGGTTGCCCTCGAGGACACCTCGCAGGCTGAAGTGAAGCGAGGTTTCGGTATTCTTCTCGAAGCCGTACCTTCCAGCGACTATCTGGGACGCATCGAGGAGGCCAACTTCGATCCATTTCAGGTCCGGAACAACTGGAAGCTGCCTTGGCGCATCTGGCGAGCGCTCAGACAACATCAGGTATAGCGGCGTAAGTGACCATGCATCAGCTAGGCTCTGATGGAACTCGTTATTCGCGAGCCTTACACCGACCACTGCTGAGGTTTTCGACCGGCATATCGCCTCGGGTGCATCCCAATGTGGTGGCCGCACCATCCTGGTGCATGCACGGTTATGGGCAAGTCATGGTTACAATAGATGACGATGTAGCAGTGCCTGCCTATTGATCAATCGCACAAGTGTCCTGTGGGTATTCCGCTGCATTCTACACTGCGATCCTCTCTATCAGATTACTAGTTCCTTCTTCCGGTGTCTGTTGCATGTCACCATGGATTCATTGCTGCTTCCCCTAGATTCACCAGGACCTCCCTCCATATCTAAGCTCTTCACTCGGGCAGCAATTTTTCGTCAAGTATTAGAAGCTGATCTAGCCACTGCAGCATTCACTTGGGCCAGCGATCATCTAGTTGGAGACTCACAGCTACTCTCCAGGCACGCCAAGTCAACAGATACAACAGGCCTGTTGCAAGGCCCTCCCCCCATTTCCTCTCTCTTCCAAGCGCCCTCGCCAGGTACAACTCAGCAAGATCAAGCGCATTTCTTTCATGACAACGCCAACCTTGACCTGCTTTCAACTATTGCCTAATGAGTTGAAGGACAGAATCTGGGGGCATGCGCTGCCACCCTTGGGGCGCGACCATCCTCACCTCGTCAGTGTCCGAGCTGTCGCTGACTCCTCCAACCTCTCCGTCATGATCTCTCAGTCTGGAGGCTTCGACATCGTCACTGGTGGTCAGCACCTGGTCACCCTTGGAAATCGCTGGAGCTTCGAGAGTGAATACTTTCCTGAGCCGTGCTTCCTCCCTGACAACTGGACGATCTTGAACAAGAAGTCCCTGGAAGCTGACGACACATACGCGGTTGCTCGCAAGTTGTGCGCGATTTCTCACAACACCAGATTCACCATCGCGAGGGAGCTGCAGCAGCGAGTCAGGCAGAGAGTCCAAGCTCTCACCGTTTCTGGTGATTGTGGCATCAATGTGGACGGCTTCCGGGAGGTTCTCATCCAGCACCTCATCATTCCTGGCTATCATTTCCAAGGTATGGATGTCGACCCTGGCCGAGAGGTCTTCTTTATCAAGGACTGCGACCTCGTCCTTGGCCGAGAGCTCATCTTCTTCCCTCGAATCATAGTCACCCTCAGGGGCGTCTTGGCATCGTATCTTCGATTCAAGCATGGCGATCAGGTCCTTGAAGACTGCCGTCACTTCATCGAGGAACTTCTCGTTGAGTCACCCGCTAGGGCTTCGGATGTCTACGAGCAGCTCCTCGAGGATTGTCTCGAGAATCTACGCCTGGCACCTTCCTCTGGGCTGCCGCCCAGTTCCTCACTGCCACCTAGCTTCGTGCTACCACCAGTCTCCACGCTGCCCTCTGGTTCCCGTCTGCGGCCTCTCCACCGATTCCAGACGAAGAGAATCACCGTCATCATTGGTCCCGACAATGTGTACGTTGATAGTCTCATCAAGGCCGAGAGGCTGGATCCCGTTCGCGACTTTGTTCCCGCCGCTCACCCCCTGCGCAGTCTCAGCCTGGAAGCCGCAGCGTTCGCCAAGGTGTATGCCGAGCGCCAGGATGAGTTTGCTGAAGATGATAATGGGCACTTGCCGGCTCTCAAGTTGGTGACAATCAGGGGAAGCCCGTTGCCTTCACGCGGGATCCCCGGTTCTAAGAGCAGAGACGTCCGAGGGTGTTGCCGCCTCCCAACTTTGACGAGAAACTTCCACGTGGTCAGGGATGGGATTCTGGCTTCCCAAGGGTACGGTTTGGGTTCTTGAAAACGATCTTCTATGTTTTGAGAACTGCGTCTTGTATTCTAAGTATGGACTCCTAGATCCTGACGACGAGGTTCTCGCTATCGGCCAGGAACAATGAGATGCTTTACATCGCTCACGTTGGTGGCCCAGCATAGTTTCGATGTCCCCACGCTACGTACCATGCAATGGACATCATGGTAAACACCACAAAAACTACAGAGGCATCTGGGGTCTGGTTGTCAGTCTCTATCCCTCTAGACCGCGTGAATATATGGATTCAACGTACAGTTCATGCTTGCTCCTGTAACGGGTATAACAGTCGGCATGCAGAAGAGCGGGATGGCAAGCAGAGACCATGCTGTCGAGCAGGATCGCAGTCAGTAAGAGAAAGGGTTCAGCAGATAAAGCTTCTACCAGAGTGGTGAAACCTGCGCTGAAGCACGATACAACGACAACAAAAACAGGACATAACAAGGCACAGGCCCACATACCGATAGATACGTAGTTACACACAACGCCCAATGCACCAAGGTAAAAGCTCGCGTGCTTGATCGACTGTCTCCGGTCCAACAAGCTGACCGCGATGGGTATGGCATATGAGGTCGTCAAGCAGATGACTCCAACGCCGGAGAAGGCGTTAAAGGCCGCGCTGGAGCCGAAATAGATCAGGCCTAGGGCGATCTGGACGGCCATCGACAGCATCATGGCGTTGAAGGGTACGCCCAGCCGCCCGTCGATCCTCTTCCACAGGTGGCTCGCAGGGATGGCGCCGTCGCGCGCGAACGCCCAGACACATCGGGATGAGGCTGTCGTGCACCCGATCCCGCAGATGACGGCCAGCACCAGCAGCGGTATGAGGAGGCCGAAGGCACCGCCCGCGGAGCCGACGGCGGATTTGATGATGGACGGCACGGGCTGGCCCGAGGCCAGGGCGAGGAGGCCGTCGATGTCGGGCATTACGAAGACCAAGGGTATAAGGATCAGCAGCCCGGCGCAGGTGTTGAGGATGATCGTACCCACCATGGCCTTGGGGACTTGGGTAGCGGGCTCCCGCACCTCTTCGCACATGCTACAGTACACATATATGGTTAGCCATGTCGAGTCTCACCCGGGAGTCTGGCAATCCACAACAAAGATCAGCCCTACGAGATAACCATGCCTGTCGAGGAGGTGGCATACGCAGCCTGTAGGAGGCCGACGCAAAAGGACCAGCCGGGTGTCCATCCGGAACGGGGTTCGAAGGAAGTGAAGACGTATTCGACGCTGTGACGGCCATCCTTGGCCAGAACGAGCACACATATCACGATCGCTACCACGCCAGCGAAGGTCCAAAATATTGCTGCAGTCTACAACATGTTTGAGTCATATCAGCAAGTGAAATCCTCCCAGCAGAGTGTCCTCGGATGTAACATGGTCACGGAGTAAGGGCCACGATGGAACAACCGGCAATTCGTCTTACATCCAAGATAGGCAACCAGCGGTCGCCCAAGGCCGAGACAGCATTGCACAGCAGAGTGAGTCCCAGGAATACCAGGAAGATTTGCCAGGTCTCACCAGGAAATATGCCGACGCCGTCCTCGTTCTCGAACACGTCGATGCAGGCAACCAGGAAGAGCGCAGTACCAAAGTTCACAGCAAGAGTGATAGTCACGTTGCCGATCATGTAGAGCCATCCGCAGGTCCAGCTGGCGATCTTTCGCCATTTCGGCGGCGACAGCTGAAAGGTCTGGTAGTAAACTCCTCCGGCTGTAGGGTACAGGCTCGTGATCTCGCCGAGAGATATTGCCACGCACAGGATGATGCATGACACACCGACCCAGCCCCAGATAATATTCGCTGGGCCACCTCCGGCCAACGGATAGTACATCGTCGTCGAGAGACCGTATGGTATCGCAGCCAGCACAAAAGACATGAAGGCCACCTGTAGGGTCGAGCGGTTGCGGGAGAGCTCCTGGACATAGCCGAGGGACTCCAGGAGCTGGTTTGCGGATTCTTCCCCGCCGCTGGGCGAGTCGACACTACCCTTTGGGGTGCCTCCCGTTTCGGCATCGTTGGGAGTGGCAGGATGGTCGTGATGCATAGCAAGCGTTGCCATGTTTTTAAAATAGGCCCACTAAGAGGCAACTAAGGAATATTCGAGGATAATGATGTCGGACTTGGGAAAATCGCCAGGGGAATTTTAGACGCTGTTTTACGACAGATTCTTTGGAGAACCCAAAATTTGATGCGGTCGCAAGACAAGAAAACTAGAAAGCGTCATTTTTAGCAACTTCCTCGGTAGTGCCTGCGTAAATGAAGGACCCAAGATATTGGTAATCTGGTACAAATTCTGCATCTACGAAGCCCGCAATTGGCGACGAGTCAGATTTGGCACAGGCAACTTGGCCTCAAACCTCCAAGCAACCGATTTTGCCCCAGTAAAGTGACATCAGCGGTAGAGCGGCTACGGGGATAGATCCACAAGCCGTGGTGCTTGGCCTCAGGGATCCGTGTTCTTGGGCTATAGTAACGCCTTGGCTTCCGGTTCGGGTCGGAGTGCCCATGAATATTTCTCCTACACATTGTACTATGTAGGTTTTCGTTCAGAGGGTTGGAATTTCTGTCGGCGGCGATGGAGGTCGTTTATAGTACAAGATGGCGAGCGTGGAGCATTGAACAATAGAGATTGTCAAGGCCCGGCTGTAAATACAACGACGGGAAAGACATTTAGTAATAGAAATACTAGACAGTGTTTCATGCTCCACACCTACAGACCCCGATCTGTTCTCGGCTTATTATGGTGAGAATGCCGTGCACTAATGAGCCTCGACGTCTTACGGTTGTGCTCAGGTTGTCTCAAGGAAATATGTCTACTACTCAAACCCCCAGGCTAGGCCTGATCTCCTATCAGACGCCACTCAAGGTAAGGCAAAGCAGCGCAGAGCACATACCTAGGTGTTCATATCATTTTGGCGATTTACTAGAAAGCATATCATCTCATGAAGAGATCCCACCATATAGTAAGGTATGAATACTTACCTGGGGCAGTTGGCATCGTACACAGGGCCTCTGGATAGGCATAGCATCAAAGTGAGCGGCTGAGTCAGACCTTCTTGCACTGGAGCACTTCGAACTACCTGGAACTATCGTACATGAGGGAAGGCACTGAGGTCTGTGAGAGTAAGCTGTGAGCCGTAGCGTGCTCGTGAAAGGCCAAATGGTGGAATTCCCTGGCGAGTCACGATTCTGAAATCATCGGACCTCACAGAGGATTGCCGATGCGCAATAACATTCGCTCCTACTTTATATCCCCACTGTATGCTTCCATATAACACCTTTCTTTGTAATGCCACAGACATCGCTGCCAGCTAGTCACCGAGAGCAGAACAGATGACTTCAAGCAACTAGCCATTCTCCTGGGGAACACTCGAAATAGCGCATCCGAATATAGAATGAGTATCTTCCACTAGGGCTGGAATAAATACATTTTACCGGGATGCGCTGAGATGGTGCCATCACCCCTTGTCAATAAGCATTCCTTCAAGTCTATCCGGAGTTGATCCAGTCGGAGATTGAGCTTCACGACGCGGCCATACTAACCGTGCTTGGTTCGTTGTGCCCATGAATCAGCAGTGCAACCTTCCACAGCTTGCTGGTTGTCTGGAATTCGAGGCACTGATTTTCTGAGTGCCGAATGCATGACGAGGCTCGCACATGAGACGGAGCTGCAGATACGTTGTGCGACCGGCTCTCGCGTTGTCCGAATCTCTTTCTTGTGACTCCGATCTGCCAGTGGTATGGTAGCTTATACAAGTGTATTGGATTTTGTATAAGTTTGGGATACATAGTGTCTAGAATGATTCTTAGGCGGCTCTAGTTAGTAGGCCATTTACGACGAATGGTCTTCGTGGGGTATAGTCTCGGGGAGTGTGGATGGCAATGGAACAGACCTACATCTACATACTTGAATAGGCACGCCATGTGAGGTGAACTCCCGTCCGCCTTCGTTGGACCCATCGAAGCTTTACTCCAGGCTTACGCAAGATGGGCCGCTCATCATGATAAAGAAGAAAGGCAAGCCTGATATATCTAGATATAACCGATCCACGACCATCTATCCTGTGTGGAGGTTACTAGCATATGTCGATGACCTATTACTCAAAAGATGTTGGCTGGCTCGAATAACTATATGTAAGTAGTTCCAGCCTTGAAAGGCAGCGTGGGACCGAGATCACTTTCCTTCTTCGACTTGGAGATTCTACCTCTGGCAACACGTCAACTTTCAGACTCACTTCTCGAGACTTTCTAGTTGGGCTCTCGGAGGCTTGTATCGCGTAGAAATGTCCCTAATGGTGAATTGGAGTGTGAGTGCTCAAGACAGTCAAGTGTGCATATCATAGTTACAGGGGCTCGGGGAACAGACATACAACTCATATCAGACCTGTGAAGGAAGCTTTCCCGAGCTGCTGAGTGGAACGGGAGAGCACGAAGACGCTCTCGACAGGGCACCTTGGATGACATCAACACCGTGTCATTCTGTCCAGTCCGAGGAGTGATACTACCTAACCAAGTGGAAATGTATAGCAGAGGAGCGGTTCTTTCGTGCATCTGCCGCAGGGGAAATAATCTATGTGGACACGCTGCAAGCAGGTATTGACACCTGCGGCTGTCAGCAAACACGTTTTTAGATGGGCCGCAATGGAAACTTGCAACGTTCACATCACAGATCACGAAACCTGACTACAAGCACCCATCTCATGCAGAACAACAGCTTCGGTTTGACAGCAATTAATCCTCAGACCATTTACCCACGTCCACATGCTCTGTTGCCCGTGACACTGGTCTGTGTTCGTGTTCATCTTAGAGGTTGCGATGGGGTGTTGGCGGCAGGAGCCTTCTCTGCACCGAATCCCGCTAAATCAGAATCTGCACCTCAGCCCTGATTCCTGTCCGCCTGGAAATGGGCTAGAGGCCTGGGTGAGATAATGAATAGACAGGATACAACAACCGAGGAGGGGCTGTGGCGTGCTCGAGGCCAGGCGATGCTCGAACACTCTCACGTGGGAATAGCTAAGTGACGTTCAGGCAGCTCAAGCAAGTTTGTGAGTTTCGCAAAATCCATTGTTGGTATCCTGTGTATTAATTCCCAAAGAAGTAATCCCCAACTCAACTCCATGCTTAGCCCTTGCATGCACACAAGCAGCAGCCCAGAAAATGCCCAGTAACGTGGGAGCATATTTCTTGTCAACGTGGCACGCTCTTAACCGCTCCCATCAGTATATACGCTCCCACACCGCCCGCAGGCAAGTTTCCGTTGGTCCTGAATCCTTTTCGCCTTGGGTTTCTGGGCGTGACACTTGCGGCACGTCATGGAACCGCTACCTCCAGTGCTGACATCGCTCTCGCTAGTAATCTCGGAGCTAAGCTTCGATACCACGGAGTTCGCCCGCAGGAGATCGTCTTCCTTGGTTGTCACGGTACTAAGATGAGATTGGCCACGAAAGTGACCTGGCCGCCGGCTAGAACCGTTGACATCGGCATTTGTTGATTCTGAGATCGGCGAAGACGCCTGACCAGAAATCACCGACGATCCCAAACTCTTCCGGCGGGGCCCCTTGGATTCATCCCTAGTCCCGCTCGATACAGCGTCGCTAATGGTCCTGTTGTGCCTCTTTGACCCGCCGGCTTTTCCGTCGAAAGACTTAAGGCCGGCGAGGCCTTTCCAGCGGTTCAAGTTCCAGAAGGCGTAACTGGCACCAGTAGCGTCGAGTTTCATCATGCCGCTATCCGGACCGTCTCCCGCAGGGTTGAATGAGAACGAAGGTACTGGAGGCGACATCGGAAGTGATTGCTTTGCCATGTGTTCCCTGTCGTTTTTCGTTAAGGCGGGTTGTGGCTTTTCCTCGATCTGCTCCTTATTAGGAGGCGTCAGCTTTAGTGGCGGCGGCGGGAGCTTCCTACCCTCCGTAACTGATTTCGGACGGGTGCGGCTTGCCACACTGCTCGTGGGACTGTCTGGCACGTCGCTCGCAGTAGCTCGTGCGGGAGGATGTCGAGGGGACGCAAGGGAGTATGGCAGCTTCCTCGCGTCCGCCGCAAGGTTTGTAGATGACCCGCGGATGTTTTTGACAGGTGAGATACTCCTCTCGCTTCGGGCTGGCGTGGTCATACTCCCGGCAATCGACTTCGGTCTTCCACCTTCGACGTTCTGTCTCCAGCTGAGAATCATGTCGGAAGACACTTTGCCTGGAGGTCCGGTGCTTAGACTACCCCGTCTGGAATGTGCGGTGCTGCCGATGCTAGAAGTTCGCCCTATTCCGATGATACCACCAGGCTTTCGGGAGAGGGTGCTCCCGGTCTCCCAACTCTCGTGGCGGCGCTTGTGTGCACAATCCTGCCTGAAAATCTTGAGAATGCCCTGGTCATCTGTCGTGACGATGATATTTCCCCCCGGGTGTGCTGTGCGCGAGATGTAAGCCGGCGACGGTTCTACCTTCTTCTTGAATAGTCCCAATGCTGAGGGCACCTTGTCCACACCTGGGACATGGTATTGACTGCCGGCTTCCGAAGGAGCCGCCTGTGATGCCGACGCGGCCGCCTCGTTCGCGGACATCAGAACCACTGGTGGCGGGTTACAAAGGTCGTAGATTGGATCGCCAGACGCAGACAAAAGTTGTCTCGTCTTTTTAGGGGCAAACAGGGCTGTCGTAACGATATCGCCGTGTGCGTCGAAGCTCTCGCAGGGGTGCTTGTCTTTGCCTGAGTCGCCGCTACTCGGTGCACCCGTCTTCCATATGAACGCCTTCCTGTTCTCGCTCCCGCTGATGACATACTGGGCATCGTCACTGAAGCTGGCACTAATCTGTGTGCAGGCGTTCTCGTGCCCCTTGAATTTTGTGTCGAGGCTGCCATCCCTCAAATTGTAAATGCGGATTCGCGAGTCGTTTGTTGAAACCATGATCTTCACCTCGCCGGGTTCCGTACCCTTGCCCCCTGAAGTCAAGGACATTGCCACTGTAGAAATACCCGTGATTTTGCTTCCTTTAGAATTTTTGCCCCTGGAGCTTTTGGCGTGAATCTGGCTGTGGAACTTCAGCCCTTCGGTCTCGTACAGCATGCACATGCCATTCAAAAGCCCTGCAATTGCGAGTTTACCGTCCGGGGTAAAGGCCACGGCGGTGATCAGATCAGGCAGATGCACATTCCAAGCGACCTGCTTGTCAGGAATGCTCCAGAGTCTCAAAGTCATGTCGAGAGATCCGGCCAGGAAAAAGCGATCGTCGGTAGGGTGGAATGCGATTTTTGTCACGACGTCTTTGTGCTTGAATTGGCATAGGCAATCGTCCCGGGTAACATGCCAGAGCCTGACCGTCTTGTCCATACTGGTCGAGAGGAGGAAGTTGTTCTTGCTCCAGCTCAAGTCAACAACCTCGTTGGTATGACCTGAAAACTCACGGGTCGGGCGCTCGATGAACACCGGCGCAGAGAGTCTCTCCCCAACAGGGGCTATTGCAGCTTCCTCCTCCTCCTGAGCACGCCGTTCTTCGGGTGTGGAAATGACAGCCCACACCCTCACAACGCCGTCCTTCCCAGCGGCAGCGAGATACTTCCCATCCTTAGAGAATTCGGTGGCCCATATAGCCCCACCTGTCCTCTCCCTTCTCCTGCCGCCCGCGCCAGCCACGGACACGGTCACGATAGGAACCTTGTCATCCGTTTGCTCATCTGACTCTGCAAGCTTAGGATGGGTCCCAACAAGCTCCTGAGCAAGGAACATGCGGTTGAACTCTCGTTCCTGGTTCTGCTTATTCTGCGCCCGGACACGGATATACCTCGGCGGCTCCTTGTGGATCGGGACAAAGCCTCCTGCGTCGATGATGTTGGAAGAAAACACACGAGCGTCAGCGCCGTTCATTCGTTGCTCGCTGCCCAGCTCGGAATCGCTGTCGTGTACGGAATTGACATCTGCCCTGGCCTTCCTGATACCAAGCCGGCTGAGAAATGATCCGCCCTTTCTGTCAAATGAAGATCAGTCAGTCATGTCCTCCGTATTTTGATAACGATGGGCGACTGTCTGGTTTGTGGAGCCATCTCTTTCGAGTACTAGTTGTGAGTCCGCCCTCCTGTTCTGTCTGCAGTCTTCTCGAGCCACGCGTCGGATGCTGGAACAAGCAGAGGAGCTTTAACATACTTCTTGTCCCTGGCAGCATCAAGGTTGAAATTTGCCGGCTGCCTGCTGGCGAGATCGGAGCTCTGACGCGGTAAGGTATCTAGACCGGGTCTGAGACTGTCAGGTATTGGGACAGCAGCGTTGCGCGGCCGTGCCTGCTTGGCGAGGGAAGGATCCGTATTTGTGCGTTTAAAGATATGCTAGAAGACGAGCACGCTGTCAGCCCACGCTGCAGCGCCTATGTGGATCTTGCTCTATAAGGTTAAGTAGGCTCTGCTATGACACCCACCCTGGGAGAACGACGCAAGCCTGTGGACCTGAGGGTTTGACATACCTGGGAGAGCGGATCGACACCTTGGTTGATCGGAGGAGTCGCGGACGGGCTTGGAGCGGCTGTGGAAGCTACTTGGGCCGTAGTGAGGCCTAGGCCTTTGGCAGAGTCATGGTCCGAACGCCCCTTCGCCGAGTCCTTCAGACTGGCTCTCGCTGGGCCTCTCCTGGAGGCGATGACTGAACTCGCCGAGGTCGGGGTAGGAGGTGCGACGGTGGTCACAGCCGCGGCGGTAGGGCTTGGGATTGGCATCGACGGAGATGCTGCGAGATGTTGGTTGCCTGTTCTCGTGAAGCGCCGTCAGCGTCTTAGGCCTTCTCAGGAACCGTGAGGAAGACACCCGCGCGTGGAAGAAGGGGCGAGCAGCAGCAGCAGCAGCAGCAGTAGGCGGACTTACCGTCCACATTTGTAGATGGTTCTGGCGGGCTGTCACCGGTAGGCGGTTCCTGTTTGGGCATTGGCTGAGATTGTGAGGTTCGTATGGACAGTGAGCTGGGTGCCATCTTCCATGGTGGTTTTTCGTTGCCGGCTTGGGCGCCTCGCAAGGTGATTGTTTCCCAGTCGGTACTGCCGCCGCCGCCGCCGTGGGTGGTAGGTAGTGCGTTGGCGACCTCTAAATTGACCAGAAGACAAGCTGCGCGTGGCTAGGCAGAGGAACGCGGTGGATAGCAAGGACCCGCTAACGCCCACGAGGGCGATGGGGATGGACCAAAATGATCGTAGTGAGGGGCCGCTAAGCAAAGGGGAGTCCCCGTCCTGTGATTGTCCTGTGATTGATGCTGCGGGCCCTGTTTACATTTCAAGGGCTCCAGGCGGGTTAATCTTAGCCAAGGAAAGGAAAGGGGGGCAAGGACGACTGGGTTGGTGGTAATCAGCCTTTGCGCTGGCTCATGAGCTCCTGTTGCCCAAAAATCTCGCCAGGCAGCATCCATGTCGAATAGAAGGGCTGTCGGCTTTGGGCTTGGCAGCGGGCGAGGTGGTGTGTGGGACGTCAGCTTGCCTTTGCTTTGATATGTGAGCCTTTCTGTTCCGCATTTGGTTGTTGATGTCAGCAGGATGATGACGCGGGTTGTTCGAGGCGAGTGCCCTGCTTGTGACGAGGCCACTGGAGCTGGTCCCCTTCCGCCCCCTCGCCCCCCCCGGCGGATGTACCGACACAGCGTTGGGTTACGGTAAGGTACTACACACCAACCAGCCCAGAAGCCAAAGTGGCACAGTTTTGCCGAGGGTGAAACGGACAAGGCGATCGATCCATCTTTGAGCCTCACATTGTATACTTACGGACAGCCCTCATTCAGGATCGGATACCAAACCCTGTAAGTTTGTGATAGCCCACCTTGTGCTTCGGAAGGAAAATCCCCGTTTGCAGCCAAGGCCAATTCAATTGCCACTGCAGCGGCCTACTAGAGGAATCTGAGCCGTGGTGTCGCGGGTGTGCTGGGGGGTACATGGTATAAACTGTACACGGCCTTTGGGTCTTGGTGGGCCCAAAACGTTTCGACAGATGAAACTGCCAATATGAGGATCACCTACCCTTGCTTGGACCGACCAAACACCCTCTCCTCCTGATGGGTCGGTATTAATGGCTTGTGTGGGCGATTCTAGAGCCACCGATCCTCCTGCAGGTGATGCGTGCATGCCCACAGCCTGCCTGCAAGCCCGCCAGACCGCCAGACCCTGATGCCTCAGTGTCCGGCTGGGCGAGCTACTGTAGCGACTCATGTCTAGCCGTCATGCAATAGTTGGGTCAAGCAAGACATCCAGTCAGGCTAAAACCTGTGCGACACCCAGAGGGTGTCGCACACTTGATCATTGGGGGGAGGGGGGGGCTTCCATGATGAGGCGCAATCCCCAAGTCAACACAATTCATCGCAGCGACCTCATATAATCATGGTCTCCGTGTCTTCTATCGCTCCGTTTCCCTCGTCGTCAGTATCGTCCAGATCGAATATCGGATATGTCAGGATAGCAGCAATGCCGCCCATGCCCTCCAGCCTCTTCCCACTTTGGTGGTCGCTGCTGAGCACTCTAGCCTCACCCCCGTCCTCCTTGACCTTGTCCACCAATGCCACGTACTGCTTCCTCGTGGCGATATCTTGACTCCTGAACAGATCATTGTTGATGAGCAGCACGCCGCCGCCTCGGCCCACGGCTCCCTCGGCCACGGCCTTTGCCACGGGTTTGACGCCGTACCACGCCCGGCCGTCATCCTTCCTTATCCTTTCGGCCAACTCGTTTAGATATTTCGTCTCGGACGTAGACTTTCTCTGCTTCATGAGGGCCAGGACCTCGTGCTTCTTGAGCACCTCGTTCAGCGAATGCACAGACCCGTTGGAGCATTGGACGATTGTAACGTTCTTGGCCAGACCCGTCAGTCTTTTGTCGGCCAGTCTTGCGCCTTCCTCCGCGATGTATTGTTTGAAATTGGTTGCGACGTAGGCAGGGCTGGCAAGGAGGAGTGGGCGTGGCTGGGAAAAATCGATAGCGCGGAGCAGGGTGGAGAGGGTCTTGTCGAAATATCGCCTGATGGCCTTGTCCTCTCTGGACGAGCCCGGCTTCCCTTTGCCACTCCCAGATCCACTCACCCTCTGCCTCAGGAGGGTCTGGAAGTCGGTAATCAGGCAGATGTTGGCTATGTGCTCATCCATCACGACGGCAGCAATGGCCCCGTCCCTGTCCTGGTTCAGGGCGTCCCGTAGCGTCTGCAGTGCGACCGAGTCCCAGCCATGCTTCTTCCACAACGTGAAGGGCCTGTTCAGTTCGAGGTCGAGGGTGTGATACTGGCCGGCGCTGACAAAGGCATTCGCAGCAACGACCTTGCCGCTAACGTGGAGGGTAGAGGCGGAGGGGTCAAAGAAAGTGGAGGTGACGGTGATGGTCAGGTCGGTGTGGATTCGCTCGGTAGAGGACGTGCCGGTGGCAGACTCCTTAGACACCTTCCGAATGGCATGGGCGCGAACAACATCATCGACGGCGATAAGGTTGTTGGCATGCCACATATCCTCGGGCTCGGTGGCGACCAGCTGTACGGAACCCTCGCCCAAGTCCTCGATCCGAGGAATCTTCTTAGCGTTGACCAGCTGCATGTCGTGTTGACCTTTAACTATCTGGACGCAGAAATAGTTTCCAGCTCTGACGCGCTGTTTCGTAGGTTGGATGATGTGTTGTGGAAGATGAATCTACAAGTGACATTGGCAGGGTCCGGGTGGAAGTTACAGGGAGGTAGGCAGGTACCTTAACGAGCAGGTGCAGTTGATGTCATGAGGGGTAAAGGAAGACTACACAAAATACATCACCCCTGCTAGCCCCTGCACAGATAAATAATTAAAGTTTAATATAAAATAAAATATATTTTATATTATAAATATAATAGAAATTTAAAAGTCAAAATAAACAAATAAAATTTTTTATAAT
>JALRMH010000150.1:0-10006 GCA_026119935.1 Endothia cerciana
CCCACGTCCTTGCGCAAGTTGCTGCAACACCCATGCCTCGCTTACCTGTCTCTGGATCCTATTTCCGTCCTCCCACCCACACACCCTTTCCTCAAAGCTTAAGATTAGCCTTCTATACAGCAACTTAAAGCTGAAATAGTCTGCTTATATTGCTTTAAGAAGCTTTAAAATAAAGTAGCTAGCTTTTATAACTCTCTTTAAGCTTTAAATTAACAGCAATCTAATTACTCTATCTTATTAAAATGCTAGCAAAGATCTAGCAACTTATTTAATTTATCTAAGCCTGAAATTAAAGTTAAAAATATTACTAAGCTAGTTATTTTATTCTTATTTTAATAATATAATAACTAGCTAGCAGATTTTCAGCAGATATTTAATAAAGCACTCTATTATTACTACTCTGATTTATAAAAAATCTTCCTTGCTATAGACTATATTAACAGCAACCTCTAAGCAAAATAAAATTAAAAATATAGTAAAAATTAAGCAACCTAGAACGAATTTCAAACTTAGTCTCTTAAAGCCTTAGGAATTAATATAATCTCTTAAATTATTAAACAGCTAGAGAAAGCTATCTAGAGACCTAACTAAAGTCCTTCTGCCTTTCGAAACTATATCAAATCCTTAAAAAGCCACCTACCTTAAGAGCAAGATAAAACAATCTGTTTATATAAGCTATATATTAAGCTCTCGCCAATATTTATCCAGCATATCGATAAAGCTTTGCTAACAATTCTTAAAATAAGAAACAAGCTAGTCACTTTTATAACTAGATTATAAGAATCCTAGAGAGAGCAGGAAGTAGGTATATCAGAGACCCTTAACAATAGTAAAAAAGCAAATCCTGCTTAAGACTAAGAGTCTGAAACACTAGCTAAGCGCTAGCAAACTAAATCTGATTTATTAGAGATAAAGTGTTAGATTTATAATAAGAAGAGCTATATTTCATAGCAATATTAGAAAATGCGATAAAAGCTGTCTAGTGCTTAGGAAACTAATAATCTGAAGGCTGTCTAGTGCTTGGGAAACTGATAATCTGAGGAGGCTGTCTAGTGCTTAGGAAACTAATGATCTGAAGGCTGTCTAGTACTTAAGAAACTAATGATCTGAGGAAGCTGTCTAGTGCTTGGGAAACTAATGATCTGAGGAGGCTGTCTAGTACTTAGGAAACTGTTGATCAGGAGGCTGTTCAGCGCCTAGAAAGCTGTTGAAACTATCTAGTGTTGAGAAAGACTGATGAGGCTGTCTAGTGCTTTAGAAACTGTTGATCTAAAGGCTGTCTAGTGCTTGGGAAACTAATGAAACTTGTCTAGCGTTGAGGAAGACTAAAGAGGCTGTTTAGTACCTTAGAAACTATTGATCTGAAGGCTGTCTAGTGCTTAGGAAACTATTAAAAGGGCTTTAGATCTGATTCAAAGGCGAATTGCATAAAGAGAGAGATAGTTATTATAAATAGCAGGTGTTATAAGGTGATAGAGCTAAAGGTTAGGAGCTAGTTAGAGCTAGCTATTTATATAAAAGGAAAGCTTACTAGCTTTAGATTTAAGACTTTAAGCTTAGACTTTAAATATTAATTATTATATTATAATATAGGCTTTTAGCTAAGAGCACTCGATAAGCTGACTTATATAATTCGGATCTACAAGCTTTATTAATATATATTAAATACTTGCAAGCAGTTTGAAAAGAGATAATAGAATACTAGCAAATAGTAGTAGAATTGCATGCTAAGTATTATAATTAAAAATACTAATTATTTGAATTCAACAAAGAAGATTTAATTAAGCTATTAACTTAGAATTTGCAATTTAAAAGCAAGTTGAAGAAGTTAATTCTTTAATTTATAAACTCTTTTAAAGTATTAAAATATATTAAAATACAAGTATACTGCATTATACTTTTTAATAAATATTTACAGCTTTATAATATCTTCTCTATATCTCTCTTTAAATTATAAAAGACTTAATAAAATTAAGCTTTTTAGAACTTACTAATTATACTTAACTTTATTAATAATAAGAAATAAAAAGTAGAAGAAGTAGTAGATTATTAAATATTTAACAGCAATACGCATTACTTTATTAAATAGTTAGAATAGCTATTAGAGTATAATATTTAAAAATTTAAAAACTATTTAAAAAATACTTTTTAAAAAGTAAAGCAATTTTTTTAATAATAACTTAAGAAAAATAAGCTTTATAGAGCAGCGATTTATATATAAGTTGCTAATAAAGCTATAATAATTAGAAAAGAATATAAAAATATATTATTAATATTAATTAAATATTAGAACATCTATTATATAAGCTTAGCAGAGTTATAATAATATAGTGAGAACAGGCTGTTTAATTAATAGCTGCTAGGTGTCTGTTAATATAGAGACTGATTCTTACAGTATAGAAAGAATCAGTGTGCTAAGTCGCTAGCTATTTAAAGAGGAATAGCTTATATACTGCTAGCGCTGTTGTCTGCTAGCGCTGTAAGCTACTAGCGCTGTTGTTATAACATTAAATTAAAAAAGCTAGCTTCTTTATTATTTAATACTTATTTATTTAGCTATTACTAGCTATTAAAATGCTATATTTGTTTGCTTATATTTTAATTAAGTTATTTCTTTAACTCTGTTTTTTTAACAATTTGCACTTTTATTTTTTAAATAACTTGCAATCTTTTTGCTTTTAGCTTATAACTAACTTACAAATAACTTACTTTAATAAATCAAAGTAAAGTTAAATAGAAAGATATTAAAAGCTTTTAATTAAACTAATATTAATATAATAATATTAGTATTACAAATAATAGGTATTATAAAGTAATAAAGCTAAAAGTTAAAAGCTAGCTAAAGTTAACTATTTATATAAAAAAAAAGCTTACTAACTTTAAATTTAAAACTTTAAGCTTAAACTTTAAATATTAGTTATTATATTATAATATAAGCTTTTAGCTAAAAGTACTTAATAAGCTAACTTATATAATTCGAATTTATAAGCTTTACTAATAATTTTTAATATTTCTTTTAAAAGTTACTTTAATTAAAATACCTTTAAAAGCAACTTGCTAGCAAGATACTATTAAATTATTAGCTTTATATTCAGCTACTAATAAACTAGCTTAAAATCAGCTTTTTATATAATAACTTAAAGCTGAAATAATCTGCTTATATTATTTTAAAGAGCTTTAAGATAAAGCAGCTAGCTTTTACAGCTTTCTTTAAGCCTTAGACTAATAGCAATCTAATCGCTCTGCCTTATTAAAACACTAGCAAAAATCTAGCGACTTATCTAATTTATCTAAGCCTGAAATCAAAGTTAAAAATATTATTAAGCTAGCTATTTCATCTTTATTTTAATAGCGCAATAACTAGCTAGCAGATCTTTAGCAGATATTTAATAAAGCACTTTATTATTATTACTTTAATTTATAAAAAATCCTTCTTGCTATAGACTATATTAATAATAACCTCTAAGCGAAATAGAATTAAGAATATAGCGAAGATTAAGCAACTTAAGACGAATTTTAAACTTAGTCCTTTAAAGCTTTAGAAATCAATATAATCTCTTAAATTATTAAACAGCTAGAGAAAGCTATCTAGAGACCTAACTAAAGCCCTTCTGCCTTCCGAAACTATATCGAATCCTTAAAAGGCTACCTACTTTAAAAACAAGATAAAATAATCCGTTTATACAAGCTATATACTAAGCTCTCGCTAATATTTATCTAATATATTAATAAAGCTTTACTAATGATTCTTAAGATAAGAGATAAGCTAGTTACTTTTATAATTAGATTATAAGAATCCTAGAGAAAGCAAGAAGTAAGTATATTAAAAACCTCTAATAATAGTAAAAAAGCAAACCTTGCTTAAAACTAAGAGTCTGAAACACTAGCTAAGCGCTAGCAAACTAAATTTAATTTATTAAAGATAAAGTATTAGATTTATAGTAAGAAGGGCTATATTTTATAATAATGTTAGGAAATGCAATAAAGGCTGTCTAGTGCTTGGGAAACTAATAATCTGAAGGCTGTCTAGTGCTTGAAAAACTAATGATCTGAGGAGGCTGTCTAGTACTTAGGAAATTATTAAAAGGGCTTCGGATCTGATTCGAGGGCGAATCGCACGAAGGGGGAGATAGTTATTACGAGTAGCAGGTGTTATAAAGTGATAGAGCTAAGAGTTAAAAGCTAGCTAGAGCTAGCTATTTATATAAAAGAGAAGCCTACTAGCTTTAAGCTTAAGACTTTAAGCTTAGACTTTAAATATTAGCTATTATATTATAATACAAGCTTTTAGCTAGGAGTACTTAATAAGCTGACTTATATAATTCGGATCTATAAGTTTTACTAATAATTAGCTATTACTTGCTTTTTTAAAATTAAACTTAACAAGTCTTTATTACTTTTATAAATAGTAATTATCTTTTTTAAAATATTATAGTACTTTAATATTATAACTAACTAAATAATATAGCTTATATTATTAAATTTAAAATATAATAATAATAGTACAACTTTATTAAAAGTAGCTTTTTATATTAATAATTAGCTTATTAAGTACTATAATAATATTAATAAGTTATTAACAACTTATACTTTTAAAGCTGCATTATAATATTAGCTTTTATAGTTAATATTATAATAACAGCGCTAGTAGCTTACAGCGCTAGCAGACAACAGCGCTAGCAGCATATAAGCTATTTTTTTTAAATAGCTAGCAACTTAGCATACTAGTTCTTTTTATATTATAAGAATCAGTCTTTATACTAACAGATACTTAACAGCTATTAATTAAACAGCTTGTTCTCACTATATTATTATAACTCTGCTAGGCTTATATAATAGGTATTCTAATAGTTAAATATATTACAACAACAGCGCTAGTAGCCTACAGCGCTAGCGGACAACAGCGCTAGCAGCGCACAGGCTATTCCTCTTTAAATAGCTAGCGACTCAGCACACTAATTCTTTCTACACTGCAAGAATCAGTTTCTGTATTAACAGACACTCAGCAGCTATTAATCAAATAGCCTGTTCTTGCTATATTATTGTGACTCTGCTGAGCTTATATAATAAGTATTTTGACAAAATACTTAAGTAATAGTTATAGAACTATATATAAGCTTAATAAGCTTTTGCAGACAGCTTTTTATTATTAGTTAAGTTTTATTCTAATATATAAGCTGAGCAAGACACTAAGAATATAATAATAAAACAATGCTAAGCTTTAGCAACTAATAAATAATTCTTATTATTAAAAAAGCACACTGAACTTATAATAATATATTAGAATACTTATTATATAAGCTCAGCAGAGTTATAATAATATAGTGAAAACAGGCTGTTTAATTAATAACTGCTAAGTATCTGTTAGTATAGAGACTAATTCTTATAGTATAGAAAGAACTAATGTACTAAGTTGCTAGCTATTTGAAAAGGAATAGCTTGTACGCTGCTAGCGCTGTTGTCTGCTAGCGCTATAAGCTATTAGCGCTGTTATTGTAATATAATATAAGCAGACTCCTTTTAAAAGTTTATCTTTAACTATAAAAAGGCTTATAAATATTATAAAGTTCTTTATATATTAATAAAGTGCTAAAATATATATTAAATGCAATATGCAAAGTAAATAAAAGATATATATAATTTATTTATTAGCAGACTTTATTATTAAATAAATAAATATTGCAGGCTGTAAATAATATATTTAAAAAAAAGCAGGTAATATATAATAGCGCTTTAGCTATAAATATATACTTATACTTTATAATAATAATATATTTAAAATACACTAAATACAAGACTATTTAAAGGTCTGTTTAAATAAATATTTTTAAATAAGCAGCTTATATTGCGCAATAAAGAGGCATTATAATACGAACGAAACAATAGCGTAGTGCATAGTAATAGCAAGCAACAAAGTATAATAATATAGCTAAAGACTATAAAGAGTGTAGCTAATAGCAGGACTAGAGATATTATAGCGCTATATAAAAGATATAAAAAAGGCAGCAGGCAATTAGTACTTATTTTAAGAGGTTATAGTAGTAAAGAAAGAAAAGAAGCTAACACGCTTTAATAATAATAGCATACTAGATCTTTATAAACAAACTAGCAGCGAAAAGCAATTATAACAGCGCTAGTAGAGCAGACCTATATTTAGCGCTAACACTTAGAGCTAGGTGTTATTGCAGGGAGGGATAGTTGTTACAACAACAGCGCTAGTAGCCTACAGCGCTAGCAGCGCACAGGCTATTCCTCTTCAAATAGCTAGCGACTCAGCACACTAGTTCTTTCTACACTGCAAGAATCAGTCTCTATACTAACAGATACCCAGCAGCTATTAATCAGACAGCCTGTTCTCGCTATATTATTATAACTCTGCCGGGCTTATATAATAGGTGTTCTGACAATATTCTCTTGCTGCTGTTGCTGCAGCTAAAGTTATTTAATATACTAAGTTAATTAGTAAACCTAGTTGATTAGTTCTTCCTGAGTAAAGGGATAAATAATATTGCAAGACGAAAAAAGAGTTCCTAGAACTATTATATTTCTATATTGCTTAAGAAGATGTAACACTGAATTGTTCTTAAACAAAAGTCGTCAAAATATAATAAATACTATAGTAATCTGAAGATTTCTAAGTATCTCAGAGGTTTATACTAACAAGAGCAGTGCTAAGTACAGGCCTTGAATACAGAAACATAACTAAAGTCTAATTACAAGTATTTACTACTTTTAGAGCTTCTAAGTATATTATATACTTAGAACTTAGATTGACAACTAAAGAATATAAGCATATATTATTATAAAATTATATATTATAATATTAGAAATAAAGAGCTTTATAATAATACTTATTTTATAATAATTTAGTAACAAATAAAAAAGATATAACAAGAAATAATGTTTTTAAAATCAATCTTTATTTTTAAATATCTTAATAACTAAATAAGCTTTATAGCTAATAACTTTATATTTTATACTGCTATGCACTATATATATATATATAATATAATAATATATATAGAGTTGATTACGTAAGCAATTACGTAATCAGAACGTGCTAGAACATTTGAGAAACTATGATTTTGCTACTAGCAAAACTATATCTTCTACTACATCCTCTATAGAATATCTTTCCGGATATATTAGATAAAAGATACTACGTTGATTTATAATGTTTAGAAATCAACTGCAAGATAGAATACTCTAAAATAATAGCTTACAACTATATATAATAAGCTTCTCTTCTATTTAAAAAAAAGAAATAAAAAAAGTAAAATAACAAACAAGATAATTAATAATAATAATAATAAATCTATTATAATATCTATTCTACTATACTTTTTAAAGAGATCTTATATCTTTAACTTATTATATAAGTTATTTTCTTATATATTCCTTTATCTATTATTTATATCAAATAACTATTTATTTATTATTATAATAAACACTGCAGTAATCTAAAAGATCTATAAGTATTAATTAAATTTATACTAATAAAAGTAGTGTTAAAGTATAAGCTTTAAATATAAAAATATAACTAGATAATCTGTATAAATATTTACTATCTTTAAAGCTATTAGAGTAAAGTATAATCTAATACTTAAATTAACAACTAAAAAGCTATATATAATAATCTATTTAAAGGCAATAAACGTATTCTTATATATTCTGCTCTTCAGCTCTGTTAGTAGTGTTAGTTATTAGATTATTTAGATTACCTAAATAATCTAATTAATCCGGATCACTCTGAATTACCTACCGATCTATTCTAATTCTATAACTTTAACCTTTGCTTATATAAGCTTTAATTCCTAAAGTATTAAACTTTTTCCTTATCTTTCAAATAGTTATTCTAAGTGCTCTAGTTTATAACTTATATATTAGATAAGTTATAACATTATCTTCTTTTTATTAATTATTATCTTTAATAATCTTTTATAAATATTTTAGCAAGTTATTTATATTTTTAGTTATACTTTTTTAATTAAAATGTTAAATAAGGTTAATAAATCGCATTTTAATTATTTAGTAAAAACTTAAAAATACTATTATTTTGCTAAGTATAATAAGCACTACAGTAATTTGAAGATTCTAAAGTATATAAAGAGGTTTATACTAATAAGAGCAGTATCAAGTAGAAAGCTTTAAATATAAAAATATATTAAATTATCCTGTGCAAGTATTCACTGCTTTTAAAGTTATTAGAGTATAGTGTAATCTAATACTTAAATTAACAACTAAAAAGCTATATATAAAATCTATTAAAAGAGAAATAACTATATCTTTATATATCTAGCTTTTTAATCTTATTAGTAATATTAATTATTAAATTACTTAGATTACCTAAATAATCCAACTAATCTAGATTACTATAAATCAGTTACTGATCTATCCTGATCCTATAATTCTAACCCTTGCTTATATAAGCTGTAGTTCCTAGAGTATTAGACCCTTATCTTCCGAATAGTTGTCCTGAGTATCCTAATTTATAACCTGTATATTAAATAGATTATATCATCATCTCTCTCTTATTAATCGTTATCTTTAATAATTTTTTCATAAGTATCCTAGCAAGTTATTTATATACCTAGTTATGCTTTTCTAATTAAGATGTTGAACAGAGTTAATAAGTTGCGTCTTAATTATTTAGTGAAAACTTAAGAGCGCTATTATTTTGCTAAGCTTATTTCTGTTTTTAGTATTAAAATACCTGCCTGTGCTTATTATTAAGAGATAAAGGCTTCTTGCTATTTTATTAAAAACTTTTCTTATTATAAAAAGTATATTTCTCTAAGTTAAAGTTATAATACTAGTTGTTTCTTAGCTTCTGCTAGTTAGTCTTTTCATTCCTAAGTGCTTTTTATAGTTACTAATTTCCTTTTTCAGCAGAGCGCTTAATTTATAAAAAGCATAAGGTCCTGAGTAAAAAGGCTGAGGTAGAGTTAGCAAACACTACTGCTTTGCAAGCCTTACTAATATTACAAGCTTATCTTAATTGCATATAGAAATAGTAAAAGCTGTTAAAAGAGCAGGCTGCAGAATTAATTCGTCGTAGCTTTAATTCTTTAGAAAGGTTTGCTAATAAAAAAGATTATAGTCTTTATAAAGAGGAAACTTGCCTGATGTTCTAGAGATATTTTAAAGTTATTAATTAAAGTTTCTTAGCCCTTGATTCTAGTATATCTAATTAGCCTTCTCTTCTAGAGAGTGAAACTATAATACTTGATTCTTATTTTAAAGCAGAGAGATCTTAAGTAGTAGTTTTCTGCTATTATTATAATGCTAAAATAACTATTAATAATATAATACTAGAGTTAAAGCTAGTCTTTTTCTTCTAGTATTTTTTTAATTTGCTTATAGCGTTTCTAATGTTTTTCTATAGTTTTTATAAGTTCTTGCTTGCTAAGTAACTTTTCTACTTAATAAAGTATTTAAGTATGTTATTTTTGCTTTTATATTTAAGGATTTTTTCTACTTTATATTTTGATTTATTATCTTTAACTTCTACTATATTATTTATTAGTGTTTTCTTTGCTATTAGTTTTAGTAGTAAGATATAGAAAACTAGGTGTATTTTTATTTTATAAAGTAGTGTAAGTTTATAATTAATTAAGAAGATCTATTATAAAATTTTAAATAGTTTTAATTTTTTATAATTAAGTTTGCTGCTAAGCCTAGTTATTTTAATATTTTTATAAAGTAAGTAAGCTTTATCTCTCTTTTATAAGATTAGTTTTTTAATCCTTTTAGTATTTATATAATATATTATTTGTTTTTAGATGAATTATAGTTCTAATTAAAGTTCTTCCTAGATTTTCTTAATTTTCCTAACTCTTTTATCTACTACTTCTATATCTATTTTTAATAATACTTTATAATAAGCTATTAAATTATATTTATAAAGTGTAAAAAATAATAACTTTTTTATTATATTTATATCTGCGCTGTTATAAGCGAATTATATAAAAGGTAATAAGTTAATTTAGTTATTTTATTCTTAGTT